>JAIUND010002792.1:0-19789 GCA_034699125.1 Gisinianus flammeolus | reverse complement strand
TTTTGCATACATGCGTACATATGGCTAGAACACAGACACACAACCCGCCGCGTTAGCGACGGGCACCCTGCTAGTTTTACTATAAACTAACAAGTAAGTATTTAAGTATATGTACAAAATAATACAAATACACACACACACAAAGCACATTCTAAATCCACGTACATCATTATCCTTATCATGAGAATGAAGGTTCGGATTTAGAAAGAGCTTTATTACGTCTGAGTGGATGAAAACCGTTTTGTTAGTCTTCTCATTTCTATTCCCCCTGAAACAAGTATCAACAAGCTTCAAACAAACAAACAAATAAAAACGAGGAAGAAGAAGAAGAAGAAGAAGTATATACATATACATACAAGAAGAGCACGACCTCAAATTTAAATGCAATCTCAAGTCAGAGAGTTGGAATGAACACTCATTTTGCGTATTGACAACGTAACCTCAACAAAACTATGACGTTCAACGACGTTTAACACGTGAATTATTTAAAACTTGAATATATCAAATACATAAAAACAATATGATGATGACTAAAGTTGGGATGACGCAATCGATAGTGATGACTCTACACTACACTGTTCGACGACGACGACGACTTCATTTGAATGGGCTGGGCACAATGTTTATGTATGCATTTCATGAGAAATCTACAACCCCAATTCTTTCAAACAACCTCACACATACGTATCTCAGAACGATAACTATTTTGAGTATCACATTCCTCATTGTAAACTCCCTCGCTCACTAGAAGGAAAACATCATCATCCCTGTGCACGGAACACAGAAAGAGGAAGTGGAACGACCAACTTTGGAATGATTTTCACAAGGCACATTTTCTTTTTCTTTTTGCTTTTGGATGAAGAAAAAACACACTCGCTTTCGAGATCCTCAAGGCAATCAAATGAAAGAATCTCCCCTCAAAAAAATATTAAAGTGTTTGGCTTTTTTTTTTATCACAATACAAAAATAAATAAATATGTATGACAAAGACGGACATGGGCCGATTGAAATAAATCATCGTCTTTCGACGTTTCGCTCCGCTTCCTAAAAACTAGTTAATTAATACTTGACAATAGGAGACTTATCGTACGACTCATACACCATACCGACATGTAATGTTGATGCATGTAAGTACACTCACTACACTCGTATATGATTATGACCAACATGAGCACTCATACACCAAAATACAATCTAGCATAATACTATTACAGATTTGAGGGTTTTTACGACTCGAGTTTTCATGGCATAAGAAGTAACCAAACAAAGATCTTTCATCCATAATGTAAATCATGTATTGGTACGTCCACACACACACAGTACACACACACAAATACATATACGCTGTACTGTACATTGAGAGAACATCGTAAAGATAAAGTTATCAGCATCCGTTCATGAAAAGGAATGTCCATAACCATTAACATTACCACCATTGCTTATTGCCATCTTCATTTGGCTACCTACGCAACGTGAGACTGTAATGTGATCTTTGCTCACTCATCAGCAGGAAAATGGGGGAAAAGATTTGTACACACACACATTTTCTGTTTCCCTCTGTTCTTGGAGCGAACAACAAATAATTACTGTATCCAACACAAGTCACCAATTCTTTTGGTGTGTATTCTCCATCCGATTATTCATTCCCCCAAAACAGTTAAAATGTATACGAGTATTCAAAACCAAAACTTTGTTGTTCTTGTTCATATTCTTGGTGTTGCGTTTTCTGTTAAAAAAAACTAAGAAAAAATCTAGTCTTATTGTCGAAATCCAATTGAGTGTACATACAATTTTGTACCATATTTCCCAACATTTTGTTAATAAGTTTTGAGGCAACTGAACTCTAAATATATGAGCCATGAGCACATGTAGTAACTTTAATAAAATCAAAGAGAAAAACATAGGAAGAGAGTACGGTGAGAGGTAGAGAGAGAGAGAGAGAGAGAGAGAGAGAGAGAGAGAGAGAGAGAGAGAGAGAATATATAATTCCAGCCACTCCCATGCAGAGAGAATAGCCAGGGTAAAATGACCATTATTGCCCACTCAAAACGAAGTCTGTGATGATTCTTATGTAAATGAGCCGGTTTGGAACCCCGCAAAAAAAGGGTGAAAAGACCTTTTGCCTACATCATAACCAATTTACATTGACAAACTACCCATCTAGGCTCACATCAACACGTAGGACTCTCAAAAGTATCTTGCACTGGGACTTGAATTGTTGTTGTTGTTGTTGCCATTGAACATTAGTCCACATTTGCATTTACATTTCTTCCACACTTTATGTAATGTAAATACCACAAAGAGACAAATGAATTTTCAAAACTACCAAACCCAAGCAAATTGTTTCAAATTCTTTTCCAAGCTTCAAGTATTTTTCCCTCTCTCTCTCTCTCTCTCTCGTCATTTGTGGTGTTCAATAGTAATACCTTCCCAATCTGTCTACGCCTCTCAACTTAAAAAGTTACACCAAAACATATGAACTGGGAAATTTTGAGCAGGCAACGAGAAGCCAAAGAGGAGAAATATTTTCAGAGTGTGTGACTGTGTAGTCTGTAGTGAGTGAGAGTAGTGACTTAGTGTACACTTAGTTTTATTTTATTTATTTCTATTTGGTTTGTCGTTTTATTAATAGCAACCTAATAATTTATACATACTTCCCATACGAACTGTACATATACCATTGTATTTTTACTATTTAAGAAAAAATGTGTCTACGTACAGTGTACATTTGCCCATCCATATACTCGGCTGCTTCACAATCACAAGCCCAGGAATACTCAGAATCAGAACATGTCGTGTCCAAAATCTATTCCTAAAACGTAACTCTTGGCCTTCCTTGACAGGGCTAGTTAGACAAGAAGCTACAGGCTCAAGAAAAAAATAAATACAAATCAACTCACCGGATCTCCCAACTACTGCAAAGGAATATATACCTACATCTACGAAGTGTAGGTACAATAGGATATATATCTAACTGCATGAGAGTTAGATAAAGAAAGAGAGAAACTAACTATGTATGTATATGTATGAAGCAGAGTTTGTTTGTTGCACGTACATGAGTCATAAGTATATTTGGGTTCTACAAGTTCCAAGCCTGAATATCACCCTCTGTTTAAATCACAGCAGAGGCTGGCTAGGAGCTAACCAGCAGGCAGGTAGGTAAGTCTCTTCATCTTCTTCTTCTCTCTCTCTCTCTCTCTCTGATTGTCCTTTCGGAGCGTCGGAAAGGAGACATAAGAGACAGGACGGTATGCATACTACGTCGTTTAAGTGAGTTTGTCTCTCACTTGCTGGTGTGCTTCAAACTCACTAAAAACTCTCTTTCTCTCAAGTACATAGGATGACGGTTACTGTTAAGTGCAAGTCAAGTCAACTATCTTCTAAAGGGGTACGCTCCAAGCTGCTATTTGTGAAAATAAAATATCTGTTCATATTAAAACAGTTTGTTTGTTTGTGTGTGAGTGAGTGTACACACACACACACACACACAACTCTTTCCAGCATCGAAAAATTGGGCATACATTCTTATCCCCTTGTACACTTGTTCCGATTGTCGCCATAGCATGACAATAACCACGGTTCTCAGCCACCTTCTACAGGTATAGATCTTCCCGTTGATGTCTAATACATAGACGATTCCACTCTTCCTTGACACACTACTTTCCTCTGGTATTCGTCTGACTTTATCAGATTAAGAAAATCACCTGGAGAAATTCAAAGCTCCTCTCTCTCTCTCTCTCTCTCTCTCTACACATACCTATAACAACTACAAACAAACGAGAGGTGAACCAAATCTATTTCAACTTTATTTCTCTGTTCTAATTGCCACAATTGCCAGAATTAATTACATCGTCAAGTCCCCCCAAGTAAAAACATTTCACCACCACCACCAAGTCGACATATTTTACAATGTGTCCCCTATCAGTTCAGTACCATAACAAATATGTATGTACATATAGTAGTACGTACATGATGAATGCTCCGAATTAAAATTCGTTCATGAACAATACCAACTTCATTTATCTTCAACTCTCTCTCTCTCTCGCTCTCTCTCTTTCTCTCAGGCTTTGCTTTTCCTATTTGGTAAATGTTAAATTTGAAAGATGTTGGAACACTATCTCTGATAGTGTTCTATCACTCTCGCTCAAAGTCAAACTTATACACTAAAAAAAGACTACCTACTTATCTCGCTCGCTTGCTCTCTCTCTCTCTCTGTCTTTCTCCATACGTTGAGGAAAACACATCTTCAAAAATCCCAAAAATAACCAATGTGTAGAAAACTTGACATGTATACAATTTTTTCATGAGACTTCTAAGACTCCGTACCCCATTCCGCCTTACAGCAGCAAAAAGCATATTGGAGTACATAGAGAGTGTCTTTTTACGTGTATAGCCACGCTTCAAACTTTGTTTGCCCTTTGAATTCAAAAACTGAAACAACTTGAAAGCATGAAAAAGAGACTCAACCCCTGTGCCATATTTCCTTTCTTTACACCACTCTTTTCAACAAAGTTTTCTCCCACAGAATATATAATTTAGGTGTACCTATATGCAATGGTTTTTTGGAAATGGTTTATGACTTATTACATACGAGGAATGAAAACTTATACGTATAATATATATATATATATACCTACAGTTCCAAAAACCCTTTCTGTAATCTGCACTTTTGTACAATACCTAATTTATAATTGTCGCCTTTGAATAACTAAATGAATGAGTGCCTGCCTGCTTCTTGTACGTACCTATAAAAACTCACTCGTCTCTCCATACAGGTATTTTAAATACCGTATTTATATAATTTGAATAAAAATTTCCAGCCACTCGCAGTCTGCATGACTGCAATTATTCGCTTTTATTTTATGCTACATACATATAGTAATTATCAAAAATTTCTCCAGCCTTCAAATTTAAATGGAATTCATTTAAAAAGTGTAAGAGGAGGCCCCAAATCGCAAAATAATCAAATGGATGTGTTATTCTTGTTTTGTCTCAGAATATCTTGGATTTAAACAGGATAAAACGAATTGTGGAATCCCCTGCCTATTTTTCCTTCTAATTACTCACTGGTCGATTAAGCTACTGTATATACATACAATACATACATATACATCTATATGTACAAAATAAAAGCCTGCACGTGCCTAAAACAAGGACCAAAATGGTTTAAAAGTGATATAAAAATTCCATTCTAAATTGCTCAGTTCACTATATATTTTAATGTACCTATATTCAAGGGATATTAGAGTGAGACGTTAAAATACGTACAGGTGAATGTATGTGCAACTGTGCACGTCGATATAGTTAATACAGAAAAAAACCCTGGACTCGAATCCGTTCAGTCCTTCCATAAACTGTTACAACAATGTCTAATTGAGGACATGTACTGAAGAGGGAAAAGCAATGTAGTCATTTTAATTACTTTTAATTATCCATTCAATCAATTTGGTTACTACCTCAATACTACACCTTGAATGTTATTTATGATTATGGTGAATAGAGAAGAATTCTTTTAATTGTAATTTGCGTAGCTTGGGCCTGGTATTCTATGCACAATCGCATATAATTAGAATAAAATGTTTTGCAATTCCGTTTAGATTTCATTGACAATTCCCAATATTGAGAGTGGAATACATGCTTATATAGGTACATTAGGTACATGCTTATATAAGTATTAGGTACATCTACATATTCTACAGACAACGAAAATAGTGTCAGAGGAAAAAACCATTTTGAATGTGGACTGAAGATAGCACACGTATATATATACATAATATATATGTATATATTTGCAACTTTGAGAAGAACTTTTATTGTTAAATTTTGAAACTTGTTTCAAACGAGATATTGTAGGTTTGCAGGAAGTTAGGAAAGACTCTCCTGAGAGATTATCTGAATGAAACTATATAATACAAAAAGAAATGCGTAACTTCTTTTTTTTCTATTTTTTTTCTTTTTGAATAAAAAAGTCAAAGATTTTATCGGCATTACATAACTACCGCGCCGAGCACAAAATTTCTTATGAATGAGTAAATTCAGTTTCAGACTGTCGATTTCCTTCACGTACTACACATATATATGCACATGTACGACTGTCCAGATTCCGTTGACTGACTGAGCTACGGATGGATTAAAAATTATACATATCTACATATACGTATTACACATAAGAGCTGTATAGACAAGGCACAAACATACACAGATACAAACACACACAGACACACAGGGAATCATGATCATTGTCATGATTACATTTCCCGTCCATATTCACGGACCAGTGACCAACATCTCAAAACTACTCATTCAACATAAAACTTCTCATTGGCAGTAATGAACCTCATGAACTTTTTTTTTAGATAACTGCATATACAGAGAGAGAGCGAGAGAGAGAGATCATAAATTTTGCATCTAGTTTTGAATGATTTTTTTTTGGAAGAAATATATTATATATATTTTTGTAACGAAAAAAAAAAGAATTCCCCACATAATGCAAAATTTACGTATGACATTCAATGAGTGATCCAAATTTATGGTGACCTCTCAAGATAATTTTTCAATTTTTATTTCTAACGTATATGTAATGACGTACATTACATTACATTTTATATATTTTGCAGGATCACCAACCGAGTTATCACTAGCTATTTTGATGATAGTAACGCACATTGTGCAAAACTTCTCTCTCTCCATTTTTTACAATATGATAAAAACCTCTAAAAACGTCTTCCTTCCGCTTTCATGTCATCATAAAAAGTATTAACAAGAGACGGAATTTCACCCCAGTTGAAAACATAAAACTATTTTTCTTTACTCAAGACGTTCAGTATAGAGTTATAGACATGTAGTAATACTAGTAATGTCGGCAATTACTTTCATACTTTCATCAGACTCTCGGGAAATGACCAGGCCTATTCAAACTCCCTTAAATATATAAGTATTTAAGTATGTATGAAATATCAAGTGAGCAGTGAGCACAAGATGAATTGAAACGCAAAAAAAAAAAAAAAATCTCACGTGATTCGGAAAAAAGTATCAAGAACTGCATACAGAACTCCAAGAATATATATCTGATTTCAAAACATGTATTTTATTACATGATTGTCCACCATAATTCATTTCAAATTCATAATGAAATTCAAATGTAAACTAACAAGTACTTAACAAGCATGTATTTTTTGAAAAGAGGATAAAAGCGTACAACATAAAAACATTATTTGATCATGCAAAAAAAAGTCAAAAAATCTACTGGCTTACACACACATAAGATACGTACACAAATTGGATTCCCTAGTGAGCCCACCCAGTCATAATTCGGAGACAACGGCATTGTAGTACACAACTTAGACTTAGACAATATAACTCTTTTCCTCTTTGTCTATACATATATATTATACTTGGATAGATATATTATTATATAATTCGCAAAAAGCAACTCTGGTTTTTCTTCTTTTTACGGTGGGTCCACCTCTCATTTTAATTGCACACACGTAAAACTCAATAATCGTAAACGTGAAATATAATTATTGTGGCTTTCTACTTAATTATTAACCGGCAATATGGGAATAATAAAAAAGAGTTTTCAACGTGTAAAACCATATAATATCTAGCAACTAGCAAGAAAGAATAAGAATAAGAGAATGGGGAAAAAACTAAGTCTTTTACGTCTTTATCGTCAGGAGGAATAAACATTCCCCAACAAATCCAATATATAATGACATAATTAAGAAAGTCAAGACGGCAGTAGACCTGAAATTACACATAAATGGTTATGGTGTGCCTTCTCTCTAATATGGTCAATCTTTCATTTGCCCATTTTCTCCAGGCTGTAAACGAGACGATGAAAAATCAGCTTATCCTTTTCTCTCTTTTGTTTGAATACGCATAAATAAATGCATATTATACAGTACACAACTAGCAATAATAATATGACAAAAGAAGTATGTAGTAATAATCACAAATGAGAGGGCAGACCCCCATTTCAGGTGCCAACGCACAGTTCCATCGTGCCCACAACATTCTAATCCTCAATCCTCAAAATTTCCATCCATTCCATCTAAAAACTGTGTGAGCCCTTGCCATATGTACTCCTCATTATTGTACAAATAGATGCCCCATCCAATGCGCATCCCTTTTCTTTCGCTCTTCTGCCTCCTCTCTCCATGTGACTCTCGAAGGTAAGTGACTTAAGCGGCACGTCCACTAAATTAGTGGGCGACGAATTCCTTAAACAAATTCATAAATCAACCTAGGCTCGAGAAAAGGTCACAGAGAAAGAAGAGCGGTAAAAAAAAAAATTAAAACTGAGCGAAAGGTACACTTTTGAATCCGATTCGTTCCCTGTCCACGTCCAGTCTGTATGTTGTGCACACAAACAAACATACACATACACACATACAAATCTTTGGTCCATCTCAAAAAAAAAAAATATGAACAAGTTAACTATGCATCCATCGCTCACCAAACAAATACAATACTAAATACAAACGTAGCAGTTAGAAATAGAGGACAGAGAGATAGATAGATAGAGATACACATGAAACCTATCACGAACCAACTAGTATTTTATTTTTCGGCATCTCTCATCGATGTGTGTGGTTTAAGACCAGAGTTAAAAAACACCAGAGACAATAACCAAAACTGACTAAGGAGCGTGTAATAGTTAGCTTAGGACTAAAAGCTTATTATTATATATACGTACAGTTCTTCTGCTCGTTTTTATCTTTATCGTGGCATTACCTACAACTTCCAATCTCCACAATTTGTAAAGGTTGAATACCATTTATATATTATTGTATATAGTTTCTATTTATGTAGAGTACATGGACATTTATCACTATATATATATATATACTTTAACTTTTGCTGGTCATTTAGCATCGGTAGAGATGTACAAAAAAAGGAGAGAGAGAGAGAGAGAGAGAAAGATAGTGATAGGACTTCACAACATAAAATAACTAAGCCAGCAAAAACTACGAGAAAAGCAAATATGTCCGCCCATGAACACAGGGAACAAGTAAACTACCTCACCTTCTGACAACTTTTATCTCACTATACTCTCAAAGTCCCCCACAGTAAAAACTGATTCCAGAATCACGGAATTCAATTTGAGTCAATAATAAGTGTGTGAAGGTACATTCCAAGTAGCCTATGTAAAACTAGTCGAAAATCATGTCGTTAAAAGTAAATATTATACTCTCGTGTGTTGAGCCATGCAAACGCAAAAAAAAAAAAAAAAAAAAAAAAAACCAGCCCACTGAGAAAAGGGACCTTTGTAGAAAGTCGAGAAGAAGAAAAAAAGTTAAGCAGTAAGGAAAATAATAACTAACTTGCTTTATCACTTATAATCATGCACCAAACGCCGAATATTACGCCTTCTACTCCGCTTAAATTTATTTTATAACTTGTATGTATACTCGTACATACTCTATCTACATGTCTATATATAATATATAGTCTAGTAGGTTGTAATGTTTTTTTTTACACACACACAAAACTACAAGTTTATCTGTCCACAACCATTTTGAAGAATGATTTGATTTTTCCCTAGCACATATACATATATGTAGGTACAATACTATACCATATATACTATATACCCAGTCTAAGAGATTTACCGACGTTTCCAAATCGTATACATATTCCTTGAGTTGTTGTTGAGAGTAGAAGGGAAACGCACGCTTGTTTAAACACACAAATACATGTACAGATAAATGTATGGATAATATAATATAGATATGCCTAGATGCCTACTACATAACATACTACAAACTACAACTACATACATATTACATAGTACTTACTCACTCACTCGGATTGAATTGACCAAATGAAGTAACTTTTGAATGTTTTTCATGTATACGAGAAACGAAATTCGTTAGTACAGAATGACAGAATACTGAAGAAAATATTAAATACAAGGCAGAAGCCGCAACAAAATAACAAAGGACGGAAAAACTTATATATATACATATATTACATATATATATATATATTTTTTTTTCCCCTTCTGCAATACAACAAGACATAAGACAGACTGTGTGGCATCTTCATCTTTTTCGGTATTTTATGAACCACGCAAGAAATATACTACTATTTATTTATACATTGCCGTAATCATTTAAAATATACTTACTTTTGAGAATCCAGATACCAAATGTGTGTACAGAAGACAGAAGTATAAAAGTGAGGAAAACTAACCAAATCCCAATACAAACTTCTTTTCTTTTTTTTTACAATGCGGACGAGAAAGAAAACTGTACGATCACTACGAATTAAATTGAGAAAAGAAATGTTTCATTCACTGACAATGAGCAAAATTGACTATGTATATATAAAAGACAGAAGTGAATTGCTTATTTAGTGACACGTGACACGACCAATTAATTACCTTTCTTCTGGACTATTAATATATAAAGTGATAAATGGCAATCCTGTACAGTTACATAAAAAAATTACCATAGCATCAATAATACTTATTGTTAGTAAGTAAACTCTCAACACTCTAAACTAAACCTACTGTCAAAACCTACGTATTAAATGTAGTTCTAGTTCTTTTCCAGTTTTTAAATCCATCCCACATGTTGTGATTGTGAACTCACGTTGTCAAAAATATACAACAAAGAATAAAACAAATTATTCACACAAAAACAACAAAAACCATAACTTGATATTATGTCTACGAAAACTATGTGAATTACACAAAATTACAAAATTTCCAACCATATCGCCCTTTTCCTATTTTTATGCTGTGTGACCTTCATTCAAAATATATATATACACATTTTTGAAAAGCCAACAATACACCGAAATTTTCTTTGACTACACACATAACTCCTAAATGACTGTTAACTTAGAAAATATATTATTGATTTATGAATGTGTGATTTTGAAATTCTGTTTTGTTTTTAGAATATTTCGAGCCAGAAATTTGGAGTTTCTAGTCGTAAATATAATATTCAGAATATATATGTATATATAAATAATAAAACTTATTTGTAATACTCTGACTTGAGGCTAGTACTAATCATCAATTTGTCAACAAGAGACGTTCTCGAGGCGGAAAATTGAGGATGGACAGAGAGAACAAAGAATTCGTTGACATCCGTCCGCTCGGAAACTACAACACATGTTTTTAAGAAGCGTGTATAAAATCCAAGCAGCAATGTCCCGTATATACATATATAAGTATACACACTATTACACACACACACACACAATCACGTATCGATATGTATCTATACTTCCACATTCACTCACACAGGCACACACAAACACACATTATCAATGGAGGAGAGACATATCCCATTTTTTGAGGGGTAGCGTATTAAATTCGTCGACTATTTACCTATCTCAAATCCCATGAGGCATACCGTCGTCGACGTTTTCCTCTATACATAATTACGTCTACGGAAGAATCATAATACACTTTTTTCAAACTGGTTACAGGTTTCAAATATCGGACTTAAATTAAATATGATGATATCATACACACACACACACACACACGTATATATTATATATATGTATACACACATTAAATTAAAAATTGAAAAAATAAACACTGTTAAACTGATTCAAATTCCTCTACCTTTGACCATGAAATATAGATATTGACATCACATTCCGAAGGAAACATGGCAAACAACTTGTACAAGTTAAAATAAAAACGTTTTTCCAGTACTTTGAATTCAATCATTACAAGAGATACAAATATACGACAAATGAGCTCTCTCAACGCATATTATATAGCGATTAGTTCAGTAAACAAAGCTCAAGACAGTATTTTTTGATTTTTTGTTTTAATTATTTTGGAGTTCGTGTATATAATATATTTATATGATGCACAATGTAACGTAACGTAGAATTGAAGTTTTTCTAACAACTTTCTCACCAAAGCCTACATCATCACTGGTAAGCCAAAAATCAACTGTGTGGATGTGTATTGTACAATAATGGAACTGTACACATCACACAGATAGGTAGAAAACCACAATCTGTATATATATATATATATTATTTCACTGTTGTCGGTGTACTGTGTACGTTGTACGTACGTGGATGAGTATGATGTAGTAAAGTGACGGAGTGGTTTCCGGTATGTCACATTGAAGTTGGAAGTGACGTTAGTGATGAAAAAATCGGAAGTGACGGATGGACGACCTAACCATCTGTACAAACTCCCTTTTATACACTGATTTGTATTGCTCACAATGGTACATGATGGTGGATCTTGGAATCTTTTTTTTTATTTATTATTATTATTATTATTATTATTATTATTATTATTATTATTGCAGAACTTTTAGATTTTAGATGTATATATAAATTTAGGTAATTAATAGTTTTTTTTATTTATCTACACAAAGTCACTGTAATAGTTCATATCCACAAAGTCACTATAGTGTTTCATATTCACACATTGCACAGGTGAGAGAGTGTAAATGTGTCACTTGAGTTTTTTTTTGTAATAGTATTAGCACTATTTAGCAGTAATGATAACAACAATAACAATAATTGTATTTAAAACTCGGGGTAAACGTGTGTATATCGTATATTATTATGTATGTGTTTACGTGTGTGCTTGGAAACAACTCACAAGAGAATGGATAGTGTGTGTGGAGAGAGTGCACATGAGATTCTCTATATCTTCACTCGACCAAAGCTAAACTAAACTAAAACTCTCTCTGTTCTCTGCTCTTTCCGTCTATCGCTTTTGTGCTCCCTGCTTGTGGGTGAGCCTCGTTGGGGTTTGACTCTCGTTACAATACACACATGTGATGAAATCCAAGAAAAGGTCCCAACTGTCGGCTTCCATAAAACTAGAGAAGCCTTTTTTTCTCTACCTCACAACTCACGCGTTTAACTTTTGAAGATTTCCTCTCTTTCTTTCCTTCTTTCGCTCCCAATATAGGTGCCATTTGAATTTTTTCCGTAGGAAACACTCATTTTTGTATATAAATCATAGCAACTTTATAAAGTAAAACTGGAAAGCGGATTTTGATGAAAGATTTGTCTCCTTTTCTGTTTTTTTTAATGGATTTTAAACGGTTTTTTCAAAACCTGATTGTACACAATGTACATGTACATGGTTTTTTCTCCGGTTCCAGAGTATACACATGGAGCCCCACGAAGGATTGAGACCTGTTCTCTTGGATTTCATCACATGTATTGACAAAATTTCTGTACATGCAGGCAGCAGATATATATTAAAATACAATATTGATATATAATTACTAAACTTTAACTGAGACATACTAGTACACGCTACGCGTACACACTCGTCCTATGAATGGCTAGAAATGAGCATATTTTACATGCATACATATACATAAAACGAGTACTCGTACGATGATTACCTATATATATGTATTATGTATATGTACCACTGCTGCACTCGCACTCATTGAAAAGCGCATACATACATATAACTAATTCATTGACTAATGGCCCAAAACTACATAGTACTCAATGAGTTAAACTGTATTTTGTATAAATACTCTGTATTCACTCTTTTCCAGTAAATAGTTCGAATGAGAGACAGAGAGTACGGTGGTGCACAACACATAAACACTTCCCCACAAATAGTGAAGTAACTCTTAACTCTTCACATGCTGATTTCATTAGCAATGAAATCAATATTCGATATATATTGAACTGTAATTGACAGAATAGGAGAGAGAGAAAACAATAACCCCAGGAATTATTTCGAGGTTATTTGTATATACAAGATACAAGATATAGCAATGCTGTAACTTTACACTTTCCTCATCATAAATGGAAGCTCAGCACAAAACTCAGCACGTATACAAAATAGTGTACATGCATATTATAATATTATACCTACCTTACCTATACATATATACATATATATAGAAGGATAGAATGAGATTTATTATGCAGGCTACGATGCTACGATGGTAGACAGAAGCTCTCCTTTTGACTCCCGTCTCGTCTCCATGCTTGGACGAATTCATAGACTGGCTCACTTCTCATCATCCTTTCATTCTATTATACTAGAGTATGGTCACCATCATAATATTGCATGCTTCTTTTGAGCTCCTACGGATTATGACAATTTGTATATTCACCTATTATCTGCTACACAATAACACTATGAACCATACGAATATTTTATAGTTAAATGCATTGCATTGCATTGCATCAATGCCATAAATGTATACAAAATATGTATACGGACTTCATATATACACCTACTTTATTTTATTTTCTAGCACTTCTCCCCCCAAATAAAATAAATTTTTTTTACTCCTTCAAAGGATCATCAAAAACTACAAAATTTAATATATATTTACGTGAAGACTACACAATGATATGATATCAAAAATAAGTGACAGCAACGCTCGAGAAACACATACATTGTGGACAAGGTCAGGAGTCAGGACCATCAACTGCATACACACACCACATATACGTGTACAACAAATTGTATAGCTTGTTGAATTGACGTTAGGGAAATTATGAAATGTACGCACATTTTTTACGTTTGCAGTATAACGCCGCAAGTGACAAAACGTTAGGGCGACTATCCTAACGTTGCGATGGCCTGGTTTGTGTGCTATTTAGCCTACTCTCAGTACTATACGATAATCACCACACTGACTTCACGAAGCAAAATGAATTTGCACACCTCATCTTCTCCTTTTGTATTACTTAAGTTTTGCACAATTGGACTTTACAAATCTTTCTCTGAATGAATGAACCGTTGCCGCATGAAACAAGGTTAATAGATTTTTTCGAAAAATTGCAAGTTTCTCACGGGAATTTTTTTAAAAAATATATATACAACTTTGCTCGTAATGTCGGAACTCTGAACATAATGCATGCAAGGAAACAAACGAGTACTTTGTTATTCTTTCTGCAGTAAAATACAGTAGCAATATAGCAATTAATAGAGTTTAATAATGTGATGACATTTAAAATTTCATCACGAAGAAATCCTTACAAACGTTACATTTGAAATGTATAAATAAGGGGATGAAAACGTTCAACTTTAAGAAAAAGTACATGACACTGCAAAAAATTTATAAAATGAAATTAAAATAAACAACAAGCAAAACTAAAGAATAGGAGGAGGTAAGTAATAGCTAAATATTTCAAGCTCCAGCTCTCAAAAAATTGTTTATGATATCAAATGTGTACATGTGTCTGACATCATGATGCGATAACTCACCATATCGTAACTAATAATACGATAGATTGTAGTTATTAGTTGTTGGTTTCTTTGGCTAGAAAAGAAAAACAACAATTTATTTTTTGTAAGATAATGTAAAGTGTGTGTGATACTGATAATGTGCCAAAGTCTATTACGATAAAGTATAAAATATCTTTATTTATCCACCCTCACAGGAAAAAAAACACTGACTAATAGTAATAACAATACGATCGCAAGAAATAAATAAACATCAACAACACTACACTACACAACTTGCGCAAAAGTGTTGAGTCCCCTTTTGTGAATGTATATGTATATAATACAAATTTCCATCTACTTGTCAGTATCGTTAGGATATTGTTGTCGACCTGAGTGCGAGACAGTGAGAGAGAACATTTTCTCCCCTCTTTTAAGTTTAATTTTATTTCAACGTTACAGTTTTTATTCAAGATTACGTATATTTGGAGACTGCATTGTCTGTATGCACACGGATACATAAACTCTTGTCGTCTCTTCACTCTTGTATACAGGTAATAGTTATACCTATTAGGTATGTCAGATTCTATGTTTAAACTCATGAGAGTAGAATATGTAGTAGAATGTCGCCATATACAAGAAATGTTATACAGATACTAGTACACATTACGTACATGACGACTTATATCAGGATGATATGTGAGAAGCTTTTTCATAGTATAGGCTAAATGTGGTGGTACATAGTGACTAGTGAGGACTCACAGGAGCATTATCAAGAAAGAAAAGACTCAATTGGATGCAGTTCTAATTATATATACATATATGTACATTTTTATAAATTACAGTGCATAAAACTCTCCCTACATGGAACCTGAAAGTATGTGCATGTGCATAGCTATAGTTAAAGTGTTTAAATATACACACCTATGATGAAAATGATGATGGTTCCCTTCATATAATATAAATAGGGCCAGTTTACTCGCAACTTAATGCATGTGTGTATGTATGTGAGTGTGTGTGTGTTGTGTTTGTGGAGATTTCAAGCAATGGTTGTATATATGACGGCATGCTTAAATGAACATGGCTTGGCACGACGAAAAGCCAGTCAGCATGCCACGCATTGCCGGTCAAGTGTCAAAATTACACCGGGAACAGCAAGAATTACAGTAAAGTCCAACAACAATTCTCTTTTCCTTCCCTAGATTCCCTACCAATATAATATATTATACACCAAAAATAATCTACATACCTAGTTAGTTAAATCTCTCCAGTGACCTTACTATAAAACCTGCCTTTCTGGAGGAAAATCCATCCCCCCCAACACACTCCACTCCTCACACTTCACTTACAGAGACATTTGTAAACATAATGCATATTGCATCCGTATCTCATCATTTATTTTGATCATCCAGAGAATCCATATTATACTGTGAGCATATAATATATAGCGATATAGCCAGTATTCAGTTATTCAGACTTATATTATTCCTTCCCTTGGACATGATAAGGTAAATGCAATCTATTCTATATATATACATACTCCATTTTTCTTCTAGTGATTCTAGTGAGAATCTTAAAGAACAATATGCTTTTCAATAAGACTGAAAAACCTATGAACCTATGTAATATTACCAGAAGGTGAACACATTCAAGATTCCCGAATACAGATGTCGAGGATGTCAAAATATGTACATACGAACTGTGTTTGAAATCATTTCGTTCGTTAGTGATTTCCTTGAATACTTTTTGGATTTGTGTTAAACCATACCATAAACCATGTGAGTATGTATATTGTATTATTTATGATTTATATACAAAGTATTTATCATATATGTGTAAGTACAAGCAAAGCAATTTTCGTACATTTTATACTTAAGAAAAGATTCAAATAAAAGAAATCTAGCAAATATACAAGAGACATTATCAGTATCTGAATTTTTTGAAATGCATGTACCTACATATTTCCCAAAGGTAACGCACACTGACAATCAACTCAACTCAACTCAAACTAAGGAAGTGCAAGGCAAAAGGCTTGATTAAAGAAAAGAGGCATGAATAGATGGGCTTGAAAATATGGGCATGAGTTCTGAACTTGCAGCTGGTTGCGTGGGGAGAGCACATGTTGAATGGGAAAAAATACAAGGAGAATTGAAATAAGTGTATCACAGAGGTAAGTAAAACTTAACAGCACTACATTCACATTATATACATTACGTAAAGAATGCGATAAAAGTAGTCTCGTTTTCTTGGGCATATTAATGTGTGTGCAGTACTTATTTACCGATACAAATACATATTTCTAATCGCACACACACACACAAACACACACTCACAACAGACGCACACACACACACACACACAAACAAGATACCTAATAATATGTAACTACATGAATGCATTGAAAAACAGGACCGATTTCACTCGTGTTCTTTCTCCTTGAAGGAAAAAGGACGGCAGCTGTCGAGGCTCTCTCTAGCTACTTCCGGACTCGGGGAAGAAAAGGCTCCGACAACTGACTCACTTTACATTCCACTGTCTCTTATTATTTCTCTCTCTCTCTCTCTCTCTCTCTCTCTCTTGCATCTACCTTCTCCAAGACTTTAAATTACTTGAAAAAATTTTAAAAGCAAAATTTTCAACCAACCCCCACAACTCCTCTATTCCCAGTCATATCACAACTCATATTACAACTTACATTAAACATGGATTTTAAATTTTATCAAAAGGAATCAACGATTTTAACACATCTTTTTTTACCATCCCCTTACTTAACTTACGGATAGTAACAAATAAAATGAAATTAAAATAACTGTATAAAAATCCTACAAAAGGTGATTTGAAAAATTAAGGCTTTTTGCTTTTCACCCCCTTGTTGTAATCTCTTTGACTTGAACTACGGGCAAAAGTTCATTCCAAATGACCAAAGCCATGCTATGAAATTTTAAACTCTATACACATGTATATAGATTACTATAGATTATCCAGTTAAATCTGTCGTACAGAATACTCAAAATCAATGAAAAATCGTTTAATCCTCATCCTGTGATTCTTATTTATTTATTAGAGACGGGAAAATCATGAGGGCATGTAAATTGCGTTGATTTAATCACAAATTGAGCTAAAGAACAACCTAATTACAATTACTTTGTTACATTTTCCGTATTTCGTACAGACAGACATACATATACTCGTATGATGAGGAAAGCTGTAAGAAATAGTGAGAGTTTATACTTTATACCCGTAAGTACTGTATAAAGCAGGACACAAGTTTCTTTATAGTATGGTTGTCAACACGATTTCGTCGTTAACAGAATAACAGAATCCACCCAAATTATATATGTACACACATGTGTATTGTGTATCGGTGTAGGAGTGTGGAGCACACACATGGACGATACGCCGTCGTATCTATATACCTATTTACACATTGTACACATGACATTTAAAAAAAAGCTTCCTTTTCAACAGAAACACCAGAACTCTCCCGCTCTAGTCTTCCCATTGCATGCATGCGATCATCAAATTAGCACCAACTGGTAGAAAATCAAAAGCAGACTTCCCTTTTCTCTACCCATTTTACGCTAAGAATAAAGTAAAAGTTTTTCATGAAGCTAATTCGGATAAGGTTACACACACAAACACAAACACACACACACACACACGGTAAGTCACATGTTTGATGACCTGATGGAAATATTTAACTTATCTAAGTAGGTGGTCAACTGGCAAAAGTTAGTTGGTTACTTAGTTTCCTTCCAAGCCTATAGACTTGTTGTCCATTGCAGAATATTATGAGCTTCCAAAAATTCTACTCACAAAAACACACACACAATGGTGTGTAATACATATCGTATATATGTAATATGTACAGTATTTCTCGACAATGCTTCCAAATCGGTAATTAGTATTAGTATGATTTTCGTATTACTCGCAGTCCACAGTGCAATGCTACTGTGTATTGGAAGCGCACAATCTAAATGAATAAAACTACCCCAAGTTACCTATGCATGTATCATAGCTCTACTACGTATAATTTTACTTTCTCAATACAACTTAAGATATTTTGTAACATTAGTCTATATTTTATATATGAGTATCGTATTCGTATGTATATATATATATATATGTATACTCGACCTGCCCATATTGTACTCTTTTCTTATTTCCTCGACACTTACTCTTTTTTTTCTGTCTCTCTCCTTTTCTTTCTTTCTTTCAAAAGCTAGCCTTTAAACTATCTATAAGCTCTATTTGAGTGGAAAATTTTCTGTGCTGTTCGTAACAATTTGACAAAAGAATTCTTCATGAGTGACACTCATAAACGTGAAGAGGATTTTCTTAATACCTATGAATGTATCTGTTGTCCAACTATATAAATTCTTTTCCTTGGGAAAGTGTCACAGACTTGTTCATTTTCGTTCATAATTCAATAATCGACCAACATTGAGGATTCTCGGATTATCCTTCTTGTCGAACAAGAAAATTCGGAATTTTTCCAAGAAAACTGCCGTCCACTCTTCTTCTTCTTCTATTACCACTACTACAACTTGAACACAAATTTCTGACTATAGTTCTTTCTGACTGTGAACGATGTTCTCTCTCTCTCTCTCTCTCTCTCTCTCTCTCTCTCTCTCTCTCTCT
>JAIUND010002791.1:0-19795 GCA_034699125.1 Gisinianus flammeolus | reverse complement strand
AATATATAAGGAACACATCCTACGGTTTTTTTTCACAGGAATATAACTAGAGAACCCGAAGAACGAAGAACGAAGAAAGAGAGAGAGAGAGAGAGAGAGAGAGAGAGAGAGAGAGAGAGAGAGAGAGAGAGAGAGAGAGTGGCAAAAAAAGCTGAGGACAGAATAACAATTCAGAATCTTGTGTACTTTACTTCAATTTAAATTCACACTATACCACGCAAATCGCAAATGTACCATACATGAGTAGAGTACATAACATAGTATAAAAATACTTGATACTTGTACAACTTTAAATGTCTTCATCATTGAACTTATCGAGCCAATTTAACTCTCGTCCAAAACAAAGACCAAATGTTCAATTCATATGTTCATCTCAACCTGTTTATATACTGAGTTTTATTGGGCTTTTGAGATTTCCTCAACTCTGGTCTTTAAGTCAATGTCAAGGTTTTGATAGATTTTAAATGGATCTTTTGTACTATATCATTAAAATACTGATAAATACCTCACATGTGGTATACAGTAGTAGAATCCGATTTGTTTGAAATCCGAATACTGAATGCTGAATGGCAAAACGATGTTGTACACTTTTAGCTGATATTTTTCATGAGTTATTATAAACATTTACGGTATATATATGATGGTTTAGAATAAAACACGAGTTGTTACTGTATACATATACAGATATACACATTGTGTGAGCAGAGTGTGGTTTGCGTGTTAAAATTCTTTGAAGCTGGTAGTTTGTACCTATCTGAATGGTTGCATTTGTGCAACTGGCTGAGTAAATATAATAAATCATACTGACATAATAACCAAAATGTGAAATACACATTTCAGGACCATTTCCATTCCTTATTTGGGGATATATTAGGGTTTAAAGTTAAAACTATGATATTATTTGAGCCAATACACGGCATTGCAGATTACTAGACATTGCAATATTCAATTAATTATTGAATGGAATATCCGAAAAAAGTACAATACGGCAAAGACGAAGAATCCACGCAATACATTTATTTGAATATTTAATGAGCTGGAAAATGAAAAGGGGAAGTTTAGCTAATTCTTCATTTGTATTTGTAAGAGTAGAAGCAATGTGTAAAGAGTAAATTTCATCGTCACTGAATCCTTTCAGCAGTAATAGATAATTTGTGGTAGTGCAGAAATAGGTAGGAACTTTAGGAAGGAGAAAGGAAATGGAATCTTTATACACTTGTGACAGCATATGATCGTTTTTTCTTGTGAAAATAAGATAAAGTACATGTACACTGTGCATTAAATTACGTAGGAAGTAGCAATTACTTTTAATTTATGTTCATGACTACGATTTTTTTATAGGGAACATGGCTAGAATAGAGATACATAATGTGGATGTGGAGTGGACTCGTACATTATCGTTTGTTCCCTGTGTATTTGTGTAAGTACTAAGTATACATATGGAAAAAGTGTACGTTGATGCACATTATTACATAACTTTTGTATACACTCAGTAAAAGTGAGAAGCCGGAGCCGCATGACTAACTAAATTTACAAAGTTTACGTGCTTCAGTATAGTTCCCTTTTAATTGTTTTGACGCTCTAGTATATTCACAGTCATACTCTCTGTCTCTTGACAACACATTGAAGGACACGATATATAATAAATTGAAGCTCTAATTTACTTGATGAGTTTTTCCCAGTATGTATTTACATTTTGAATCCAATTAACTGAAGAAAGAATATCAAGTCAATTTGAAAAAGGTGATTGTTGGATAGTAGTTTCCCTGTAAGTTAATAATAATAATGATGGCTATACTTACGCTAATTGTAAGTGTTATGATAATATATTTCTAATGACCACCATAGTCTTTTGTTTTGTCTTTCCCATCTGTAGCTACGAAAAATCAACATGAACCAATTAAAAGTTTCTTCTCTATATATCTATTGAAATAACTCTTGCATTCTTGCACAGAATATCATATGTAGGAAAATATCTAATTCAAAGTTGGAATTTAAAATTCAAGACCTGTCATACAGCTCTGTATTAAATTTCATACTGTCAATTCCTTATTCATTTTTTTTTTGTAGTTGTTCCCATTATTTTATGCTCACACCATCCGTTCTTGCGTGCAGCAAACCAAATACGTACAGCAAGTATTGATTTCATTTTACAAAAATGTACAAAAAAAAAGCGGAATTCATTTCAAAAGCTTTTGAGTTTTTTCCGATGCAGCTGTGTACGAAACCTGAAAATTTAACAACATTGAACAACTGTGTGGACGAATAATGTAAAGAGAATTGTTATAGGATTTCTGTAGACTCGATAGGTACAGTCTTGAAAAGACATCATGAAAGATAAAAGGTTCAACTGGTATAATTATAAATCACCAGTGTAAAATTATCCTGAAAGAAATACATGTTGACATACATATCTATCTGATATAATATACAGGCTTGTGTATTTATGTGTATGTGATCCCCACTTAATACAAACTGTAATCTTTGATAAGCAGCAGAAAAAATATGTTGGAATATAAATCGTCAAACCAAATCCACTTTAGTAAATTACGTCCGGTTTCCGGGCCTTCAATTTCAAGCATTTTGCGTGGTTTATTCCTCAACAATCATCAAAGCAAACCGGCAAAAATCCAAAGTTTATAATACTCAAAAGCAATTCCCTGTGTGTACAAAGTATAATAACCGTGTATATAAGGCTGTACGCACTCGTGAATTATGGTTGAACAAACTAAATCAAATTGATAATTAGGAGATTTATGGATTTATAAAAAGACAGTTGATGGTTCAGATGAAGCTCTTTTAAAAATATAATAATCAAGACAGTTTTCGTATCAGGCTCTATACAAATATTGTCTAGAATCATAGACATTGGAATTTGTGTAGTCACGTTCT
Source organism: Gisinianus flammeolus (assembly GCA_034699125.1). Taxonomy (NCBI): domain Eukaryota; kingdom Metazoa; phylum Arthropoda; class Collembola; order Symphypleona; family Katiannidae; genus Gisinianus; species Gisinianus flammeolus. The sequence goes on along the minus strand of JAIUND010002791.1, from coordinate 16,903 downwards.
GCGTGGGTTTATTCTTTTTCTTGCAAATCTAATGTGATTGGCGTTTGTTTTTTAAATACAACAATTGTGTAATTTAAGAACGGGAATGTATACTAATGTATAGTCAGAAGCAAGAGGAAAGGGTATTTGAAATTCCAAGGTTTGATTGTGAATACAATTGCATACAAAATATAAGTTACAAATGACAGAGAGAGAGCCTCTTTCCTCCCCTTTAGAGTTTTGCAAATTGAGTATTAGGTGTTAAGTGGGATTTGTATACGTTTTGCTGGTTAGGAATTGAGTACCTATACTGCATGAAAGAAACACAAGCAGAGAGTTGGAGAAAAGGAAAATGTTACTTGAATAGATATTCTCTCATAGATTTACATATGTAGATAATTAGATATGCATATGTACGATTTTGCAAAATGGCTTTTAAAAGGTGAGAATTATTATTATTATTTTGATGACGATGATTTTGATTGGCTGACACAGCTGACAGTTATGACAGCACTTGAATTTTATTTTCCGGTTTGAATTGACCTTTGACTTTTAAAAAGTTCAGAATCAAATAAAATATGAGCAAATTCTATGTATGCATGCGATAACACCAGATGAACATTGCAAATTAGAATAAAATAAGGTAGAAATTCCACTGAGATCCAAATGAGAAGGATAAAAACGTGGAGGCTTTTCTTAGCACCTTTTGCCTATTGTGTATTGCCTCTTTTTTTTTGAATAATAGAGCAGTTGTTCCGCGTTGTGAATTTGAGGTGAAGTCGTCTCGCGTAAGACACATCTACTCGAGATAGATCTGCACAATGATTTTTTCATACAGGCATCTATTTTATGCACCGGGAAAGAGGACGAAGAGAAAGAGGATGCTGCTATTTTTATATGTATAAAAATCTATTGACTGGTATAGACAGGATATACATTTATAATAATAATACAAGTATATATATTTTGCTATTTCGGGTACATACAAAAACCGGGAAGTGGTCGTGCGCATTGCGAAATTCGGTGAAACGCAGGCTGCAAACTATTGACCCATCAGAAGCTCCTTGCTCTTACTCTTCTGCAAATGACTCATCATCCATGAGTTGACTATATACATATCGTACATTGTATGTGTCTGCAGTCTGCACAAGAGTATACTTCTCGTGTACTCAACAAAACTTTTTCCAAAAGTCTATACATCATTTTTAAATATATTTATTTTCAATTTTGTAAATACTTGGACTTTGGTATAAAAACATATAAAACGTCTTCCCGATTCCAGTCGGTCTTGCTTGTATTCTTCCAATTCAACTTTGAAAAGACACTTCAAAATCTTCCTTCTTTAAGAATTTTATACATCAACGAAAGCTAAAAGCCGATCCCATTTTTTGTCACTGAATAAAAAAGACTTTTTGTACACACAATAACTTGAAAAATACAAAAAAAAAAATCAGTAGGGAGAGAGGCGAAACACACACAAGTTGACAAATCTAATTTGAAATAATATTACAGACGGATATAGAAATTGTACAAGACACGCATTGTAATCATGGCGAATCGTCCCAGCGCGAATCCTGTGAAGAAGGTCCCTATACATTTGCAAGTGAGTATAGCATTCAATCATCAAAAGAGTCTCAGTGTGTGTGTTTGTGCATGTTGTCATTCAAACATTGTAGTTTGTAATCTATCCAGCTGATCTTTTTTTATGATTATTGTTCCGTAACTGTAACTATATACTTATACTTTCATTTCATCCACGTTTTGTCACAACCCAGTAGTGTATAAATAAGTATGTATATGTATAGTTGACTTTAATGACAGAGACAGACAATTACCCATCGGACATGCACCCAGCAATGTGTGTGGTTAAATTTGTTTTTTTTTTTAAATATGACTCCTTGTATACGAAAGTATACAGACTCAAATGACAACTATCAAGGGTAGTGCCGAGAGATTGTTTGGACAATTGACAGCTAATTGATTTGTATGACTAATGCACTTGGAAATTTTCTATATCCTTCACATTACTTGCACATCCTTTTTCCCATATATACTTTGCGAATGTACCCATGTTATTTTATTGTCTTTTTTGTACTTTGAACCATGCACTTCATATGCATTTTATTCGCCCACAAACTAATACAAACAAGCTGAACATGATACATAGCTTCAAATGAAAACGCATGACAGTTTCCAAGATACAGACATATAAAAACTTTGTCTAATTAAATAATATTAATGGGTTCTTGTACAGAGTTCACAAAATCGACTTCTCATCAAAGGAGGGAAAATTGTTAATGCGGATGGCATGAGCGATGGAGATGTTTTCATTGAAGATCGAACTATCAAGTGAGAGACCTTTGTCAAAACTTTTAGTTTACAGTATATAAAATTTCAACTTCAATTTCATGTATGCAACTTGGTACATTTATAAGCACGTGTCTTATTATTCTTTTGTATTATTTGACAGAGAAATTGGAAAAAATCTCATCATTCCAGGAGGTACTCGGACCATCGATGCTCGCGGCAAATACATCCTTCCAGGTTTGTTATTTCGTATGTATATTGTATATAGCTCCATTTTACCATTCACCATGAAACTCGATTCGATTCGATTTCGATTCCCTTTTATTATGAAGCCATACGTGGGGGAACGTGAAGAGGAAATGTATGACTATGAAATATTTAATTGGATTGCGCTTTAATTATTTATTTGATGGAATCTTTTTAGGGGGAATTGACACTCATACACATCTTCAAATGCCTTTCATGGGGACAAAGAGCGTTGATGATTTTTATACTGGAACAAAAGCTGCTATAGCTGGCGGAACAACATTTATAAGTTTGTTACTAATACAAATACAATAAGTTTTTTTTTTAAAAAATAGATACTTTTAAAACTGTGGATTGTCTCGAATTTGAGTATAAAAATTGTATTTATTCTTGTGATTCCTATAGTGGATTTTGTTATACCTGAGAAGGGTGAAAGTCCGTTAGATGCATACCACAAGTGGCGTTCATGGGCTGAAGACCAAGTGTGTTGTGACTACACCTTACACGTTGCAATCACATGGTGGAGTGACAAGGTAACATTTTTTTGAGCTCTTTGAAAATGTGGAAACGTGTAGTTTAGTTTTTTGGGGGATTTGAATGGATAATAAAGGAAAAAAATGTGTTTTGTTTGTTTCTACAGGTGAAGAATGACATGGAGATTTTAGTTCGAGATCATGGTGTGAATTCGTTTAAAGTTTTTATGGCTTACAAGGAGTCATTCATGCTCAGAGATTATGAAATACTTGCCGTGCTTGAACAAGCAAAGAAATTGGGAGCAATCGTTCAAGTTCATGCAGAAAATGGCGATGTGATTGACTCAAATTGTAAAAAAGTATTAGCTGCGGGAGTCACTGGACCAGGTCAGGACCAAGTTTTTTAAAATGATTAAAAATATTACATATATACTTAAGTTTATTTTATGTACCTGGTCTAGACAATTCACTGGTACATATATGTGTCAAAAGAATATAGCTGTATGATATTTGTACTAAAAAAATATGACCTTAAAATACTTTAGTTTAGAGGGAAAACAATTACAACTCAACAATTTTATTGTGCACACGCATCTTGTAATAATACTAATATTTTTACTGTCGTTTCCCGACCCACAGAAGGTCATGAATTAAGTCGACCAGAAGAAGTGGAAGCGGAAGCAACTCATCGAGCATGTGTCTTGGCGAACCAAGCAAATTGCCCAGTGTACATTGTTCATGTGATGAGCAAAAGTGCAGCTAATGTCATTGCAGAAAAAAGACAGCAAGGAAATGTAGTCTTTGGCGAACCCATTGCTGCCTCATTAGGAACTGATGGTAGGATTACAAATTCTCCATACATTTTAACTAAGTACGAAAATTAGTTTCTCTTTTTATGTATGAAAAGAATACAAAAAATTAACTAATTGAAACGACGCATTTACTTTCAAGGTACTGCATACTGGAATAAATGTTGGAGACACGCAGCTGCCCATGTTTTGAGTCCACCTCTCCGGCCTGATTCTTCAACGCCGGGATATCTTATGGACTTACTAGCGCGGTAATTCTCATTTCCACTTTTATATCAAATATATCAAATATAATAGGTTCTTTATTCTTCTTTTTCAGTGTGAAAATGAAATTGTTTGTACAATATATCTTTTTCTTTTGTTTCTCAGTGACGATCTCCAAGTCACTGGAACAGATAACTGCACTTTCACTAGTGAACAGAAAAAGATGGGAACGTCAGATTTTACTAAAATTCCAAATGGTGTAAATGGATTGGAAGATCGAATGAGTGTTATTTGGGAGAAGGGAGTTCAAGCTGGGAAATTGGATCCGTGTCGATTTGTTGCGGTGACAAGCACAGCAGCAGCCAAAATCTTTAACACTTACCCCCAAAAGGTTCAAAAGTTGTCATTAGAATACTGATTTGTTGTGTAGATTGTCCATCGTTTTCGTGAAGAAAAAGCATGGCATGACTTTCAATCGTTTTCATTTTGGTTTATTTTCTCTCATATACGCAGGGAGTTATCGCTACTGGTTCTGATGCGGACATTGTTATTTGGGATCCCCGAAAAACACGCACAATTTCTGCAAAAACTCACCATCATGCTACGGACAACAATATCTTTGAGGTATGTTTGATTTTAATCTGTAGTTGATTGATTGTGTACTTTTACGATGAGATCTTAGGTGTACACAAGAGAAGAAAGAAAATTTGTATATAAAGTCTGGATTTTTTTTAATGTGTGTAGGGTATGACTTGCCATGGAGTTGCAGAATATGTGATTTGCAATGGGCGAGTTTGTGTTGATGAAGGCCAGGTCAAAGTTTTGCAGGGATATGGACGATATATTTCAAGGCCTCCGTTTGCTCCTTTTGTATATGACATTGTGAAAGAAAAGGACATTGTAAGTTTTCAATTTGAGCTCGAATATGACAAACTATGTATGAATTACGATTTCCAAAACATTTTGTTCCTTCAATACAATCTACTATTCAATAATTCAATAATTCTAACTTTTCAGAGACGAGCTGCACAGTTGAAACCGGTCGCCCGGAGTGGATTTGATGGAGAAATGGTGAGTATGGTGAATGAGGTCACGAATGGAATTGACAAAGTTCATGTTGCCGAACCGCCAATGGGAAAAACTGTCTCATCACCACCAGTGACGGCTGCTCCACCAGTATATACACCATTATATATACCATTAAGCGGTATCACTCCTAGCCAACAACAGCAAACTCATATAATAGAAGACTTAGATGCTCTCAAATCACCATTGGGTGTGAAAAATCAACAAGAATCCACTTTCTCGGTAGCTGGGGATAATACGCGTAAGGATTTTTTCCATACCTATACATTGTTTTGTGAAATTAATGAAATTCACCCTCAATTTCATCTTTGTAAAGTGCATACTGCATACCCCCTGTGGTGTAAAAAAATACAGTATGAAAGACTTTACTGCACTCACTATTCCCCCTTAACCAATTTTTGTTTTGATTATGATTATTCATATTTAGAAAAAGAGAATACGTTGCTTATTGTCAGTGTATTTGAATGGTTATTGATTATTTTTATGAGCCCCATGTAATTTTACCGAAAAGTTGAACCCTGATTGTTTTTACAAATTAATGAGTTTTTTAGTTGTGTATGTAATGTGTAAACCTTTTGTGCATCATGCACTTTGCACTGGCTTTTTTGTTTTATTTCCTTATTTACACTATGTTATTAGAAGCAGTTGAAGTTGAAGTTGAGGATCCACCAGCTACGGTTCAAAGGTCCATCAGAGTTAAAGCACCACCGGGAGGATTTTCTTCCGGTCTGTGGTGATCCGGGATTGCGAGGAATTAATGGTGATTGGCGCAGTACATTTGCGTTAATCATTATTTTAGTGTACGCCATTTAGTAAATCATTTATCAGTATCTTTTGCTCTTTTAATGGATCTTCTCGTTTCTTTTTTCTTACTGTCCTTTTACATTTGTACCTATATGGAAATAAATCCATGATTGCATGTAAAATACATATGCGCCTATTTACTATAAGTGATTGTTGCTAGTTGTTTGCCATGTACTGCATTAGTCTTACTGAATATTCGCCTATAACATTTAAAATCTCTTGTTTTCCATTTTCCGTTCTAAACTAACAATACACTCTCTTACCAGCAGGCATTTCTATTAGTTTGTTTTGCGAATTTCAACGTTTAGTATAGAGTTTTTCAATTGTATTTTGTTTTATTACAGCTGTCGAAACCCGCACCACAATAAGGTGTAAGCAGCCCCCAGGAGGTCGAAGTAGTGGACTTTGGTAATACCTCTAAGTTTCATCATCATTATCAAAAAAAATTCAAAAAAAATATTTAAAACATTTCATCACCGTAATCAGCTTGTTAAAATTTCGTCAAGAAGGCTATTTGACTAATTTATTATGCCCATGTTATCATTGTTGTAAATAATGAGCCACTGAATATATATACTTACCCTAATAATATTCATATGAACGTTATGTTGTTCAAACATATTAAACTTGATAAATAATAAACAATAATCATTGTTATAATTTATTAAAAAGAGATTATAGTATACATGTACAGCTTCTTATGATTTCATTTTTGTTTATGTATATCCATTAGCGTTCCCTTTTTTAAAAATAACCTTAACAATTTGACAATTGTGAATGGTGAATACATACATATAAAATATAAATATATGATGGAATTTCATGAGGTGTTGCACAAAAAGCGAGTTGAAAACTTTGAATATGGATAGATTTTGTTGTCAGCCTGTGGCTTTTTTTACATACAAAACTAATCTAGATCCTAACATACTTTATAATACTTACCACGATTTATGATGATTATCATTATTTATGAGTACATTTTTGGATAAGTATTAATTCATTTACTACAGTAAAGTTTATTGTAAAGAAAAAAGAAAAAAAATTGACGTGTCTTGCATTACCCCGTGCGAATCCTGTATAGTAGCCAAAATCTTGTGTTAAAGTTTATGCGTGTGTAATTATCAAGTGCAGAAAATATATACGTAGCAAGTATTGACTTTTCCAGATTTTAAATACATACAATATGTACTTTTGAGTAAAAGAAAGATAAAGTTTTTAACAAAGTTCGATTATTAATGATTGCTGTCTGTAGAGTAATTTTTTAATTCTGTACTGAACTAATGTGGTTTTTGTAGGTTTATACTTACTAAATATTTGCAATATTTTCCTCATATGAAATATTTTTACTCTACATTCATATGTATTATTACTATTATGGACTGACTACTGAATGACTGCTGTTTACCTGCTATTAAAGTTAAAGTATTGAAAGAAAAGTGGTGTTGGGATGGAATGTTCAAAGAGTTGACCATGTTGCTTTTGTAATAATTATTATATGATGATGATGCCAGAGAAAATAAATTAAAACTAAAAGGTATTTTACTTCAATAAAATCTTTATTATATATTATACAAAAGCAGATATATTCTCTAATTGTGGAAGTGCGTCAGTATATACACATTTAGTCCTGTGAAAGATTTGCCTATATACAACCATTACATATAAATAAAAGATACATAATACCTAATACATTTGAAGCTGCCTATGTATATAACCATTTGTTTGTTTGATAAAAAAGCAAGTACATACATAAATATTATGTTAAATTTGGCGTATATATCTATTATTGAGATGATTGCGTGCTGATTTTCGTGTATAGCTAATTTAATCATTTGTTCAAGTAAATACTTACATCTATATACATAATAATAAACCGTTTGCTTCAGCTTGTTAATGCTAAAAATATGACTTTAACTGAACGAAAGGGGATTTTAATTTTTCATCAGAACTGATATAAACCTGTCATCATTTTTCAGCAGTGCATGCTTTTATTCCCATTTTTGTTTTCTCTTTGATTGTGAATAAAATTGAGTATCTAATATGCATCAATACTAAAATAGTTCAACGTTCCATGCCATAATAAATACAATAAATTATCTGTGATCATGACTTTTACAAACTTTCATTTTGTGTTTATGTTTTTATTGTTTTTTTTACCATCATTATTTTTTTCTTCGCATACCTATAAATAACACATGCAGAAGTACTCGTTACAGTACTAAAATTGACTTTTTGCAATGGTACATGGTACAGTGGATATATATGTTACGTACATACATATGTTACGTATGAGTGGGAAAAGTTAAGTCAAAATGTCAGAATCGCAAAAAAATTCTTGAGGACTTTGAGGAGGAGGATCTCAAACTTTAGAAATTATTTCTTTTTAGTAATTAGGTATAGTTTTAGTTTCTCTCTCATCTTTAATCTATAATAAACAGTATCCTCTTCAGAATGTCTGATTTATTCAAATCAGCATTAAGTTACATTGGATCTTCAAGTAGTAATAATAGTTCCAGTACTAATCCCAATTTCAATTCCAATTCCGTCAGTAGTTGTTCTGAGACGATTAAATTGGGAGGTGAAAATGTCAGGATTTTGAAAGCTATTGCAGAAGGTAAAATAATAACAATTATTGTGGTACTTCTTTCGTTATCGTAGAATTTGTGTCCTTTTAACTTATACGACCTACAAACTACATATTTCATATTTATACTATAAATGTTTTATTTTTTGTGCTTTAGGTGGTTCTAGCTACGTTTATGGTGGTCAGTTTGCAAAAAATGGGCTAATTATTGCAGTGAAGGTGAGTAAATTTAAGTGGTTATAGTGGCAATTAGAGTGAAAGAATCAGCATTTAAAAAAAGGCCAGTAATGTGACCATTTTGATGCATGGATGTATTACTTTCTTGACTTTAGAAAATTCCATGTCAGCATGACAATGAAGATAAAATTTTGAGCGAAATCAAGTATATGAACGGATTCAACCATGTAAACATTGCAAAATATCATGGTTATAATAAATTAAGTGGTGTGTACTGGATCGGGATGGAGTATTGTTCTAGTCTACGGTTACCTATTCGTTCGGAATGTGTGGGTCCAGTTTTTGGACAGATTGTTTCCGGTGTAGAATATTTACATGCACTGGGAATAACTCATTGGGATTTGAAAGTACGTATACATTTTTTTTTCATTTTTAACATATCATATTGGATTAATGTAAATAAGAAGTAATCACTCGATTTCTGTAATATGTGTATTTGGAATTTCTATAGGTTGAAAATTGCATGCTAGGACGTGATAATATGATTAAACTAATTGACTTTGGATCATCAAGCAGTAAAGTATACAATACAAGTAATTTGAATTCAATGCAACGCAATCAACTGGAGGATGAATTTTTCCAATTTACTACACCAATGTACAGACCACCAGAGATTCTTGACTTGTGGTCTGAGATGTCTATTGACTATCGCGTGGATTTATGGGCTCTCGGATGTTTGCTTTACTACTTGGACCATTCCGAACATCCCTTTTCCGACTCTAATAAATTGGCAATTATCAATTGCAAGTACACAAAGAAACCATCAATTTTTCAAAATATTATTGGTATGGTTTTATTTTTATAGTGTATATGTACAGTCAATACTTATTTTATTCTTTATTTGCATGCTCAATGTTTTTGGTTATAATCAAGTTATGCAATAATGTTTTTAATGATTCAATAGATGGATTGCTTGTGATAAACCCTGATGGAAGATGGTCCTTGGTGGGTGTCCTCAATGAATTGAATTCAATGGGAGTCGATTTGAAACTTCCAATACAGCATATTCTGTTTGAAGAATTACAAATTGCTGTTCCTAGCATCATTGCAAATCCTCAGACTACTTCAATCTTGCATTCCATAAGAGGTGGGTGGGTATTACAAACTATATGTATAATAATAATATTATAGATTATTATTATTATTATAGATCATATATTATAGATGTAGATTTGGTTTTATTTAACGTGTCAGATATAGCATCAGCTTTTACAACACCTAATAATATTAAATACATTTCATTGTACACATGGTATGCAAGCTTATTTGAAATTTAAATTTTGTATTGTGTATTAGGAGGAGCCGAAAATTTATTTAAAAATATAAAAGAAAGCAGTAGCCGTATGTATTCAACTCAACAGCAGCAGCAACAAGCACAAGCTTCCGCACCTCCTCAATTACATCCAAAAGAACATCCGCAAAGACCACCACCGCCCGGTAGTAGTAGAGAACCTCAAAAACCACAAAAAGAATTCCTACAAAGGCAATTGACTGGAGATGAGGGCGAGGAGGCAACGACAACAAATAAATCACCAAGTGACACTGCATATGACTTATTGAGTGGTTTTAGTGAACAGGAACAACAGGAAAAGAACGACATTTTAGATGGAAGACCAGTACCTAACAATAATCCAACACAAGTTCGTTTGCAAAATAAATTAATCCCAGAACCCTCAATAGATTTATTGGGTGGTTTTAAAGATGATTCTATTGATCTTATGGGTGCTGGAAGTTCTGGTGGAAAAAAATCAAGCGACTTGTTGGAAGATTTATTTAATTTAGGTTCCGATCTAATCAGGTCTACACCTTTGTAAGTATAGTTACTCAGTAATATATAAGCGTATTAAAAATATGATTACACATATGTAAATAAGTATGTTCATGAATGCAAAAATATTTATCATCCCTCTGTATGTTGCAGGATTAAATCAAATGTGGAAATGAAGAAAGATCCATTTGAATCATTTCTTATTGAAGAATCTTCCGTTCCAATTCCAGATAAACCATTGATATTACCCACAAGTTCTAGTTTTAGTCAACTGAGTTCACTCAAAATTGATTCATCAAAACCCAACAATGATATGATTAAATCAACACCCAATTTGAATGATTTAATGTTTGGCGACTTACTGATTGACTCGTCTACAGCAAAAAGTCGTGGACAGTCAACAATTCAATTTGGCCAGCCAAGTACCAGTGCACCATTCTCAAATCCAGGTGGAATGGCATCGTCCATGGGAATGTCTTTTGGAAGGAATCCTGTGGGAAATGTATCTGCTTCTACTACCACCACCTTACCTCCTGTACCGAATTTCAATAGTAGTCACACAAATGGTGGAAATGTTCCTTTTGGTAGTGCGAATTTAAATTTAGGGAGTAGTTCGATTAATAGTAGCACTATTGGTGGTATACAGTTCTCAAATTTCACTGCTGCTACCGCAAATACAATAAATACATCAGCAAGTTTCTCAAGTGATTCAATACAAAACAAGTCAAGTAGTGTAGGAATTGGAGCAGGAATTATTGGAGGATCTATGGCGACGACGGAAGTAAAAACTTCAATGGCTGGACCAGCTTCAAATAAGAAAATAGATTTGAATGCTGCATTCGGTGAATTCCTAAATGAACAAGGATTTACTGGTGGAGGTAGCCAATCGACTACAAATAAAACAATCAACGAAATGAGGAGAACCGAACTTTGTCAAACTAAAAGTCCTGAGCAGATGAAGGTTAGCCGATTATTATTATTAAAGTAAATAAATGTCGTACTTTCACTTTTGTCCATACATTCGTTTACTTACAAATTCTAAATGTTACATTATAGGTAAACGACTGGGTTGAAGGGAAGCGTAAAAATATTCGAGCTCTCCTTTCAACACTTCATACTGTAGTATGGGATAGTTGTTCTTGGAAAGCAGCTAGTATGAGTTTGATGGTAGATGCTCATGATGTCAAGAAAGTTTATCGGAAAGCTTGCTTGGCTATTCATCCTGATAAGGTATGTTCTTGTTTTTACAGTGTAATGTCATTATTATTTATTATAACTAATGATAGATGAATATTCATGAAAACGTTTTGTTTTTGTTTACAGCAAAGAGGGGAAGAATGGGAAGAATTGGCCAAGATGATTTTTATTGAATTGAATGAAGCATGGAATCACTTCGAAAAAGGGGGTGATTAATAATATAAGCGAAGCATAATAATAATATAATGATATATAATATATATAATAGTTATATTTTTTATTTCAACGATTCAACATTGATTTTAAAGCAAATATTTTGTAATATAGATATTATTCATTATTGATATTTCATAATATGGAGTATTTGACAAATACTAATTGCTGTATTAGGTACTTACATTTGCGTACTTATGCAAGTAGTTATATTTGCATCATGCATTTTTTTTTGCTCATTTGTTAAATATGATGAATAATACTGATAATGAATTTATTGAGAGAAATTATTATAATAGACTTAGTACATTAAATCTTAATATTTAATCGAATATAGTACTTTGTCGATCATTTTTGTCCGCTCACATTAATATATAAGTAAGTATGATAAATGATAACAGTATATAATATACTGTATATTACAAAACTAAAATATCAAATGTACTAATGTGAAGTAAATAGACGTTAGACATGTACGAAAAGAATAATAACAATATGTAATAATAGTAAAATAATATGAACTTCATACTATGAATACACCACAATAATTAAATATTTACAGTTTAGATTTTAGAATTAAAAAAAAGGAATTAAATAACTATATAATTGTATGTTTGTGTAGACGGAGTAAAGATTAAAAATGTGGCCGGTTATATTAAATACGCAATTCTAAGAAATTCACTACCTATTTTTTAACTGCGTTCATAAAGCATATTTAACTTTTTTGTTCGAGTTTTTTAAATTGCAATAATGTAATTAAAAAATCATAACTATAGATCATAAGGCAAAAAAAGCGAGGGAAGATCATTTTTGACATTCGGTTTTTCGCGTATCTTAATTTCGCCTTTTGTTCTTTTCCGTTTTAGTTTTTTTCGTTTAATTAATTCTTTTTCTTAACTTCGGACGACCCCCTTGATTTGTAAAACTATGACAGCTGAGTGACTTTACATTTTGAGAACCTGTACATTAAAGTTTCTGTACAAACACCATTGCTTATTATTAACTGCATTTTTAACGAAAATCGAGAAGGCAGTTTAGGTATATAAGTCCTATTTTAATTTTGATAACATATTATATGAAATCTGTCTCTATATATTTGATAAATTAATGGCAGTCGTTATTCAAAAAATTGTTTATTTAGTTAAAACAGAAGGAAAAAATGATTCAAGAACGTCCATGGACTCTGTGGACGGTTTGGTCCACAAAAATTCAAGAACTTATGACAGAAAAGCGGACACAGAAAGTGAACGAATTTGCACATTCCGTCTTGGATATAGTCCGTCGAAAAGACGAGTATTTTGATGCTGGTGTGCAGATTGGAAATGAAATCCACGTGGTCAGTACAACAACATGAGGAATAGTATCATTATAAATATATTTTTATGTTCTATTTTCATTTGGTTACAGATACAGCCAACAAAATTTAAATCCAAACTAAAAGGGGATAATGAAGTAGATGATGAGATATTGGAGATAGTTGGGACACTATTTGAACCAGGACTCAAAAGCTCGAGTGGAAAAAGATGGACTTTGATTGCCAAAAATGATTTGGCTAATCTACTACTCTCGGATGATTCCCTTGTTTCGTCAAATGAAGCTCTGAAAAATCTCTTTATTATCGTCGGTGGAGTTGTTAATCCATCGGCACGACAGATTGTTCTCAACGACGACTTTGCTCAACACGCGACAAAGATTATTCGATTCATCAATAACGGTTCTGGTGGACCTGAAGTTGAAGTTCTTCAAAATATTATGAGATGTTTTAAGAATCCTTATGTTAATGCTAAACTTAGTAATGAAATTACAAACATATTCAAAATTCGCCAAAGTAAAGAACCCGAGACAGGATTACTAAAAACATTTCCTCGAAATAATACAAATCCGAACTGTTTGAGTGCAAGAGTTCCAGCTCCAATTCCAGTTCTCACCGTTTGTTCCTCTCCTGCAAAATCTATTTCTTCACCCTTTTGCGATTCCTCAGAATCTATAGCCTCAACAACTGTCGTACGGCTACGTGAAACTCCGTCCAAGCGACCTTTATCTCCTAAGAGACCTAAGAGACCTACTGATCATAAAACTACGTCAGCAAAACATCGAGAACTTTTCCCCTCCTCTACTCCTCTCGGTGAATTGCCCAATCAAAATGCTAGTCATGTTAGTCATGAACGAGAAAATTATAATGTCAATCTTGCGGGTGGATTTTTTCCCGAGCTCAATAATAATGACATGATGGAAGTTGATAATGAGGAAAGCCATCAGCCTGGAAGAGCCAAAACACCAAAAAAAATCAGCCTTGATGGAAAACAAAGTGATAATTATGTGTATCGGAAACTCGAAGAGTTGGATTTACTTTTGTCCAAAGACAACCAGATAATATTGGAATTTGTGAATTTGTGGGCTGTTATAGAAGAAGTCATAAGCGTAAGGTTTTTGGAATTACCGTGTCATTTAATTTCTTACATGGAATGATTACTCAACCAATGTATAACATTTATTAATTAATGTTTTATTTATAACAAAATCTTTGATGATATAGGTACCCACGGATGCGGAAGTTCATGGACGAATGTATGGAAATGGGGAGTTTAAATCAGCCGCATATCTGTTGCGCATTTCCGATGAGTCAAAAAGCAATGTGTTAGCACGACTTTGTACGGGAAAGACATTGGGGAAAAGGACAAACTTACGTACTAAAATTGGCCCTACTCCGAAAACTACGGATATAATACGAATACACCGAGCCACTGTAAGTTGTATATTATTACCTTGTTAAACTATTAATGCTAGAAGCAATGATTGGAAAATATTTAAGAAGTTATTTTGGACATTTATTATTTATATCATTATTAGGTTCAATTAGAAAGTACGACAACAGGTATACGGGAAATGGTTGTGAGTACAAGTCCTCACCTCAACTATAGCATTTTCAACTATGATCCTAATGTTGAAGGTCCTATTGTCTCTCAAAGATTAGCTGAGAATAGTCCTGCTCTCAATCGTAAGTCTGTTTTATATGTATTCACACTAAGCGTATACTTTTAAAGACGATTCACAATAATTATACGTCTTATAGCAATTTGGACATTTTATATGATCATATGCGTGTATTTTATCGTAGCCAAGAATTGTATGAGCATCAAACTACTTCGTTGTTTTATCCTTCATCGCCCTGGAAGAGAAATAAATTCCACTGAGCCTGCACCAATCACTGGAAATGACCAGCAGTCTCATGTGAACAAGAATACTGCAAATAATAATCCTACATGTTCTGAAAGTGAGGACTCGGAAGTTTTTCTCGATGCTCTGGATAATTTTGAAAATGCTCGAGGAACTCAAAGTGATAATGAGAATGGGCATCCCGGAAGTCCACTTAGTCAACATTCCTTCGAGAGTTCTATGGAGAATTTAACGGTTCTACATGCTGGCGAGTCTTCACAAGGAGCCGAGAGACTTAATACTAATGAAGACTCTAATGAAGACGAAGCGGTGGAGCAAGTTGACCGAAATAAAGATTCCAGTTTCCCTTCAAGTGCAGCCACAATTGTACACGACAGCTTGCCAGGGCCACAGGAGTCGCAAGAGTACAGTGTTGAGCAAGTGTTGCTTTATAGTAGAGTCGGCTTTGCAATTAAATTGAATAAACTGCATTTGAATTTAATACGCCCGTTGCATCTTGCTGGTTGTGTAAGTAAACAAAATGAAAACTGCATCAAGTATCAAATATTTTTTCTTGTAGCACTACCAAAGTACCCTTGCCGAACTGAATTGTATTTTTTAAAAAAAATCATTTATTTTAGATTTTACATATAATGGAATGTATTGAAGGCGACAAACTTATCGTTCGAATCTCGGATGGAACAGTCCCGTCAGTGCCGGTTAAACAGCTCATAGATGACAGCGATGCAGTAAAACGAACAACAGATGAACCATTTGCTGATTTTTTCATTGAAAACGTAAGTATGGATTAGTTTTTGTTTCCGTATTTTTAAGCTATTGTTACTTATAATTTTTCATTATAGTTGTACTATACAATCACAATGTATCCATTTTCTTCTCAGATCTCGGCACATCCAAAGGTTTTTGAGCGTGTAAGTTTTGGCGTCGGAACTGGACAAGAGTTTATCTTTACGTTTATTCATACAGAGAAAGTCGTACACAATGGAAAGGACATGTATCAATTGTGCGCTCACGCGAGTAATGTTTATGCTACAAGGTGACTATTACGTATTTATGCAATTTAAATAAAATTTAATGTTAAAGTCCTCGACTTAAAATGGTTTTCAGCTCACAGGAGCATTGTCAGAAGTACAATTGATCAATGGGATGAACTGACTTCTGAAGAGTATAGACTGTCAAGAATTAACTAAAACTGTAACATAAGACTTGTTTGCATAATAATTATATTTTTACACACACTATCTAATATTATTGTTCTTTTTTCTGTTTCCTAAATAACAGAAAAATGATAGTCATCTAATTTGACCTATTTACATGTGCCAATACAAGGCTGGAAATATTATAAATTTTAAAATCATTTTCTTCATTACTTATACATATATTTTTATTTTTTACAAGTTGGTAAGCATTTACGTTTCAGAGTTGGCAATATTAATTAAATTTAATGGTATTCTTGTATTCTATTACTTGTTGGTGTATTTTGAGAACTATAGTCCAACGACATTGTATTGTGAAATGACCTGCACGGAGCTTCTGCTGCCGCAAATTCAGTCATGTTACAATTTTGGACAATCTCTGATGATGAATCACAAATACTGTAAAGAATAATACACTTGCGAATTTGAGGATGCAACACAAACCCTTGCATTTACAAAAAAAGAGTACATATACAATTTTCATATTGCTGTATATTGGAAAGCACAATTTGGATTTGCCAGTTGTTCTTGTTTTTAATGTTTGTTTATATCGGATTCATTACGAAATTAATGTTTATGAATAAAACAGGTCAAAAATTCTCTTTAGCAAAAAACAAAATTCC
>JAIUND010002790.1:0-19796 GCA_034699125.1 Gisinianus flammeolus | reverse complement strand
GTGAATCACAGATACATGAATTATTTTTTTTACTAAAAATTCCAAAACTAGATGAAAACGTCTTAATGTTTTAGATTAAAAGAAGTCGTGTGACAAAACAGAAAAGCGACTTTGAAATGATACTTTCTGTAGTTATCATATTATATAGTCTTGGAAAGACTATAACACTCGGACAATGTGCATCACTCAGAGTTAGTTTCAGCAGGCCGTCCCTATATGTACTTACTTATACATCTGTGAGCACTGGCAAGCGATCACAAATCTTATTAATGAAGGATTTCGTCTGTTAAGTTAAAAAAAGGTCGATAATCGTTTGGCCCCCGACGCAATATATGCGTATGCACACAATGTGTATTCACCCTCTGGGGCCAAATGATTATCGTCCTTTTTGAACTTAACAGACGATTTCCTTTATTGTCACCTGCTGGGTTCACCTATATCCTAGTGGTCTTGACTGTAGTCAAGTAAAATACCAATTTACAATACACGAGAATATTGAGAATCACTATATAGTGTGTAAATACTGTAAATAATAGAAATCTGTGACTGCTTTTGGTTTTCGGTATATGACAAATAAAATAAATCACAAAGTAGCGTTTTTCAGTTACCGAGTTGTGCTTGTTAAAAAATAGATTGCATTCGAATTTATTCAAAAAAAATATATTTAGATTTGAAATAGGCTTAGGCGATTTTCATTGTCAAAGTTCTGCACACAATAACTTTTCCAGTGTGATCAACAATCTGGAGTGTAGCTGTGGCTTGAACAGAGATTAAGTTTGAGGCCAAATTCAATGTGTGAGAGTGAAGGGCAATAGCTCCAGTGTTAATGGGTAAACTAACTCCAAGACTGAGTTCCTTATCAGTGATGGGGATGGAAATTCCTAAACAAATTTGACAATAATTATTGTATGTTATTGTCGTATTATACGTGGTAAGTTTCTGGCAAATGTAAGTAATATTTACCGAGGTAAACAGCCGTGATGGTGTATTTTCCTCCAGTGATTGCAGTTTCTGAAAAGTAATGTAAAATCAGATTTAACCTATCGTTTCACTATTATTCATAACCTCTTTTTATAGATGATCCAGAACATTTTTTGTAGCTCACTTGTTGTGAATTTAATCGTGATGATAGTTGGTTTGCCTTTGCTAACAGTGCAAACTCCAGCTCCGTCGCATCCCTCGATGGTTGCCTCCCCAAAATCGGCGTCTCCACCTAAAACATTACACGACAAAAAAGGAACATTATTTCATATCTAAATGACAAACGAAGAAAAATAGTTTAAAGTTCAAAGTCAAAATGTGTTGTAAATCCATACCACAACTGTTGCTTGTGATAGTTCCAGCTGCAGCGTGTGAGATTAAAAGAGCGAAACAGACGAGCTTCAACATGTTGGTAATGTATTCCTTTGGAAACTGAAAGCACTGAAAACTTTTACTTGAACAACGTCAAACTTGGCTTTATAATTAAAGTAAATCTTCATCATACGTGCTCTTTTATATGAAGTCCAGTCCTTGTTGACAATTGTTGTCAATGAAATCAATGTCACACGTTCTTTCAACTTTTTCATATTACTTACATATTAAATCCGGTACTGTATTTTTCTGGGATTTCTCACAGACTTAATCAATTTATGTGAAGTATATAGGAGAATTTACAATTTATAATGATGGCTTTGAATTGAATGTATAGGATGTTTGTTATGATTGATAGGAAATTTGTTGTTAAGAGAATCTATGTATACATAGGTAATAATTACATGATTACGATTATGAGCTGCATGTTTGAAGTAATCTTGATGGATGAGCCTCTTGTTACAATTATAATCAATTAAACATTGGATGTATAAACACTGCCAGCTTTGTCAGTGACAAATTGTCACAGTAAAAAAGACATAAAACACGAATTAAGTAATTTATCCAGGTAGTCAACCTCGGCTTATTTTTGCGATAGTCCATTTTACATTGAAAATCATTAACTTATTTTTAGAGGGATATGGGATAGTCGTATGACGACAGGCAGGTGCTTGGAAAAAAGGTGTTTTTGAGTGCACTTCGCGGATATAGAACATTGGCGAAATGTGGATTTACCGACACGAGTTTACCAATTGCGTATTTACATATAGATGATCGAACTGCAACTGAATATCCGAAGTTCATATAGTAATAATCACAAAAGAGATATTTCCCTCTAATAAATAATTTCCTCTTTGGTAATAATTCAAAAATGGAAAAGTACAAATGTTTGTATAAAAATGTCGACATAATTTTATTTTCGACTATTCTCATAACACAATACAGTAAGAGATATTTACTCCGAAAAATAATAATGTTTTAGTATAGTAATTCATAATTTATTACAAGTTGTTGTAATTAAAGTTTAAATAGAGTAGGGTTATAATTTAGATATGCATATAATATCAGTTGTTTAATAAGCAGTTTGGTTTACAGACAGTAAAATGATTCAAATGACTAAGTCAAAGATTAATACATTACATTTCGTTATTCAAGGGAGAGAGTTGTAAATAGAGAGCACAAACGAAATAAATACATGAAATGTATTTTACTCTTGTTTCAGAAGCTAGATAGCTTAAGGAATTACCGTATCGCAATTTTATAGCAAAAAATTCATTTAGTTATATAGTTAGTTCAGATTAATTCTTTTATATCTAATTTTACAAGGTTATTTTATTTAAATGTATACATATATATACTATATAGTGAACTATTGTTTAGCTGCATTTTTCTAAAGGACTTAGACGACGGTGGTTTGTTTATTTTTATTTTTTGAACAGAATAACTAAAAACAAGTATATTCCTATTTGAAGACTCTCTAAAGATAAAGATAAAACTGCGTACAGAAACACACTGATAAGACTTTTGACTTGCTCATATTCTCATGAGATTGTTATTGATTGAAATTGCAGTGATGCATATTCGTAGTTTTTCATTTCAAGTTCATTTTAATAAGGACTGGTGGAAAGAAAAATAATATTTCTTCCTTCGTAGTCCTCTCAGACTATGAACTCTTATGTATGTTTTACAGTAAAAGGGGCAATCGTGGCATTAAGGCAACTTGTGTTTAACCAGAGAGTATAATATAAGTATTGTTGTAAACTGCTACACTGAGTAACCCTACTATAAAAAATAACTGGTGTGTGTATCCTTTTAAAGAAAACATATACTGATAATTAGGAACTAAAGATATTATATAATACTCAAATATTGAATTATTGAGATTAGATTACTATTTTTTTGCTGTCGTTGTGTGAACAGTAGCTGCTACAAAATTATTACACTCTGACATTGAGAAAAGTTTAATGCAGGCTGTGAATGATTAATTGAAACGCACACAAGTCTGAAAATGATATTGTCATTTGCGAACTGGAAGACGAACAAAAAGAAAGTAAGAAGTATACACATATTACTTTCTACATGATCACCTGCACACTCTAGTAAACGATAATAATGTTGTAAAGTACATCTTTTATGCATAATATAGGTAGTACGTATTACTACTTAATGGAGATTTAAACGATGTGTAATCGATCATTCACACACACATACACTATGTTTCGTCTTAAAAAATATAAAATCTCTCGAATAGATTCAAACGTACAATTTCAAATTTTGAGGGTGGGGGACTTACTGATTATACATACAGCAATAGCAATTATATGTATATATACACTTCGGTTTTCAAGAAAAAAATCTATACACACAGAGTAAAATTACAATTCGCGTACCTAAATCAATAAAATAAAAAATAAAATACTTTGTCTCGTTTGGTAAAATTAAGTAAAATATATATAATAAATGAAAATAAATACAGAGAGAGAGAAATTCTCTAACAATGAGTATCACGCACGCACACTTAATTTGAAGAATTTTACTTGTTGAAATCTTTATGTAGTTTTCTTCTTAAACTATGATCTTTATTATAAGACACAAGTTTATTTTCGAGAACGCCGACTTTCCGAAGCAAATCATTCACTACAGTTAATGGACTGGAACGACACACTTTTTCTGGTACTCCATTCGTTGACTTGTAAGTTTCTTTATTGTCTTGTTGTTGTGGTGTCCCAGCTGGAGTTCCAGCTCCACGTTTCAAAACTAATTCTCCTTGTAGATCTAGAAATATTTAAACGAGAAAAAAAACAAATGAAATGAATTTTTCTATTCCATTTTGATTGTTCTTAAGCATACACAAACACGTAGTATATAATTACATGTAATAAGATCTATACCTCGAGTTTCATCCTTAAGCCTTTGAACCATTCCTTTCAAGGTTTCCTTTTCATCAAGTTCAGATTCTAGAAAAGCGTTTCTTTCAATTGCGTGGTTTAACTTTACTTCGAAATCTTCAATCGAGACTATAGCTGCTCTATTTGCTCTCTCAAGATCATCATTATTTTGCTCCAAAAGTCGTACATAGGACGATAGTTCATCAGACGTTTTTCGAAAACTACTGACTTCCGTTGTCATTTCGGTCAGCTGAGCATTATATTCTGCATTCATCTGGTCCATTCGATTCTAAAGGTTTTATCCAATAATGATAATTTTAAAAAACAAGAGTAAATTAGAGTAAACTGTAGTATGTAAAATATTTTAGTGATGCAGTAAACAAACGAAAAGGATAATTCATACATTATCAATGATCTAACATAATCCATGTTGTTCAAAATTTTAAATCACTTACGCGTAATGTTTCATTTTCATGCAGAACACGACTCATTGTTGATTTCATTTCCTTGACTTTACTTTCATTCTGTTTCAGTTCCATGTCAAGTTCTTGCTCAACGTCTTTGGAAAATTTCACATACTCATCAAAATCAGCTCTCTGGTCTTCAAATCTAATATAAAATGAAAATTTATTTATACTATTCATTTACTTAAGGATTTTGTATTTCAATATTTTGAATTGTATTCAAATCATCATCAAATCATCCAAAAAAATCAAATAGGTAACGATCAAAATCAAACGTCATCATATGTCAAAAAAAGAGTCTTTTACTGTCAGCTGTGGGTGTACATACATGTATGAAAGTGTACAAGACTCAACTACTTCTACAACTACTACGAGCATGACTGCATCAAAATAAATTGTATGGATTAATTATAATGACTAAACCTTGAATAAATTTAATGATGAGCACATGATATTAATTAACACTGACCTTTTCTGAAAGTAATTTGATCTTTCTTTGAAATAAATCAACTCTTCTTCCATCGACAGAAATCGTGGGATTTCTTGATATTTGTCCATTTCCTCGTATTTTTTTCCAATATTTTAATGATTAGCCTTAAATATTATTTCACTACACACACGGTACAAGTTTTCATGGAGAGATTATTACGAATTTCAACCAGAAAGAAAGAAAATACACCAAAAAATAATTTAAATGACCTAAATATTTTTTTTCAGAAACTCAGTTGCTTCGCGCGGTATATATAACGGTCACATTAGAACAATTTTTCTGTTAGATTGCGATGATGAAGAAGGCAAAAAACTCTCTCCTCTCGATTGCTCTTGCTGTTTCGCTGTGGTGTTTGGTATATTATATTATAGGTAGCTGTACCCATATTTTATATGTCTACGCAACATGCTTATACGCTGTTAACAAGCTAATGTATGATACATTATGTATCCTTAAACATATGTTATACACGAAATATAGTTAAAGTTATTCGCTGTTACTTTACGTATAGATATGTACATTAAATCTCGTATAAGACTACTATTGCGCTTCGAATGCAGACTAAATTGGATACATACTCGAATCAACGCTACACAGGTGACTACACATATTCCTAAATAAAATTAAATAATAATTAAGCATTAGGGAATCATGCTATACATTGCATATATATGCATTAATAATTGTTACTGTTAAAGAACTCTTTTAAACAAAATGCTTCCTTATGTAATTACACATTATTTATGTAGTTAATAATGTAATTGAAGGTGCGACATTATATATTATTGTAAATTATAAAAGTTCAAAACATTTTGCTCTTACTTTATTTATTTTCTGCTCTATTGGTCTTACACGCTTAATGCTAAGATGGAACTTGATTAAATCTTTGAAATATAAAAAACTTTCGCTAGATTTGTGAGCTCTTTAAATTGTAAGCTTAAAGCTCCATTAAAGGCACGTTCGAGTGTATAACAGCAATTAGCCAGCTTATATAGGCAAACCGTATACTTTTTGTGTGAGGGATGAGAGTCAAAAACGCACAAGGGGTAATATGAAAATCTTACATTATTTAAGTGTAAATATATCTTTACTTAAAGTAAAGTTTTCTTACTTCCATGAAACAAGTTAAACCATGTAGATATCCTACTATAGTAATAATAAATATACCTACATACATGAAATCTTGCAGGCAGAACTTAAAAAATAAATGAGTTTTCAGTGGGTAAGCAAACGACAAGGATTTTTCGTTATTAAATAAAAGGCAGTTTATTACATCGATTCTGGCTGAAAATACATATTTTATTTTACTTGCTTACAACTACTTGTTTACAACACAATAATGATTATTATTTGACACGCGTTTTGTCTACACTGCTAAAAAAATCCTTATAATTAATGATAATTAAAAGAATTAAATGGGGCATTCTTCTGAAATCATGGCAGCGTACCGTAACTTTTTACTCTCTCGGCTCATAGAATTGTCAAAGCATATCGTATCTAATAATGAAAATTCAAAAATTATAGATTAGTAAACGAGTTCAGAACTCTATAAATGAATGATATACTCACAAAAACAAAGATTTCCTTACATTTGCCAGTCTGAGAGCATGGGAAAGTACCATTTTGAACGTACATGTGCGAGTTCGCTCTTTTAATAAAAACGAGCTTCTCTCCAAGTTCATTAATCAGTGCAAATCCAATACAATTCTGATCCGTTTTAAAACACCATCTGAGTTAGACAAAGAGACAATTTGAAATGCTTGTAAATCAAATTATTTGTATAATAATTCAAATATTTAACCTCAGTGTACAATTCCGCTCAGTAGCGTTCATTTCATGTACAAATGTTTCTCCTGCTTCCACAATCACAGTTGTCATTTCAGTTTCTGGAAAAACTCGATGCCCTGACGGTTTAACATTTGTTCCTTGGTGGAGTTGATACTATATCAGTGATTGAAATGTATTTGAAGTACCACAATAAAGTTACGTTACAAATGCCACAACAATATATTTAGTATATATATATCCATATTCATTTGTAATCTATTTTACGTTTTGTATTGTCGTGTTACTTCCACCATAGTCTGAAGGTAAACTATCATGTGGGATTCTTTTCAAAAGTTCCTCAACCGAATTCGATCCGTAAATGGACAGCTTTGATAGAGTTCTGGTGGTGAGCAGTGGCTTACATAGCTTGAATAGTAATTCAAACACTCCAGGAGCTTTGGAATTTTGAAATTTAAAATACAAAAAAAAAATGCACAATTTTAACCACAATATACCAAAGACAAAATGAATAATTTAAAGCTCTCAATGCTGTCAAATGGTTACCATTTAATAAAAAGCAATTTTTCATAACTTCTGGATGACGTGCTTCTAAATTTTGGACAATTTCCACAATGGCTTCGACAGCTATATAAAGAATCATAAAAATAAAAATAATAAAATTACTTTTGCCCATGTAAACTTCGAAATGTAAGTAATTAAAACGATGACTATATATAGATATACTTCCAAAAAGTGAATGCTTGAAAAATTTTACTTGCGCGTGAAGTTACTTGGCGAAAACTGAACGAATCATAGTCTAAAATCAGATTGGCTTGAGTCTGAATTTTTGTATCAGATGCTGTACTATACTCTTTCATGACTTTGTACCAAATCTCAAATAAATAGTCAATGTATGTAAATAGTAACTCTTTCCTTCCAGACTCAACGTATTTCCTCAGATCCCAGCAACCGAATTTCACCAAAATCACTACCAACAAAACCATGTTTAAATCAATGTAATAACTATCTATCTATATATATATATATATGTATATGAAAGCTCATTTCCCCTGAATTTCTTAATCCATTTGTATTTCAAACTTTTTACCCATGCAGCCATCAAAATCATTTCCACATATCTTGAAAGGTAAGTCACTTGTTATATTGGCAGGAAACTCGTAAGACAAAATTGAATCTGTATCGTTGACTTTCCTCCATTCCATGTACTGCAACAAACAAATAACTCGCATTATTTACCAATTTTATCCTTAGAGTATAATAATATATATAACATGCTATTATTTATATGTACTCTAAGATTTTATCTGTGGGGGAAAAAAAAGGTATGAGGAAAAAACGACTTTTAGTTTCAATTCGTCAATGGGGAAAAAAAGAAAAGCTATATGGGGAAAAAAATATATTTCCTTAATTATATATGACCAGAGTGAGTGTAAAACTCCATTCAAATATTATTTGAACAAGCACATCAAATATACGAAGGGGTAAACAATAACTATTTCAATCTTGGGGTGAATAAAAGAATGTGAAAACAGAGAAACAAACAGAGAAACAAAACCTGTTTGACGGTATTACAAAATATTTCAGGATCTTCTCAAAGCGAATTTTTTGTTTACACATATTATGCCATGTATAAAATCAAAGATATCGAAGTCATTGGACTCGAATCCTTGTTGGAGCCCGTGTGGTACAATCACCAATTACTTTGAGGATTTTTGAAAACGCTTCGGATTCCCAAAGACTATATATACAGTCCAAGAGACGTCGTCATAAATGTCATTCGTGGCTCAAATCAAATTTACCACAACCATGTTTACAATGTGTCCACATAATTATTTGTATGTAAGTATGAAGTTTAAATTTAAACGTTTCTATGATGAATGTAAAGAATTTTGTAAGTAAATATGTAGATATTACTTAGTCCATAGGTGCAAGCACACCCGACACGATCGTGCAAAGGGGTGGTGGGGCTTTTCACAATCGTGCTTTTTTTGTGTTACGGAAATGATTTAACATGAAGGGACAAAAATCAAAATTGATGCCTAGTTGAAACACTATTGATTCACTTAAGGGGCCTTTTTTAGAGGTGAAATCAATATTGATTGACCTGGGGGCCCTGAATCAATTTTGATTGTGTATGAAGGGTATAGACAAAAGTTTAAGAATGTAATTAGAATGTACTTAGAATGTACCCCTTAGAATGTACCCCTTACGTGCTAAATCAATATTTATTTACTATTGGGGTCAGTAAACAAGAGAATCAATATTGATTCACTACAGTGACCGGAAGTCAACATTCTTGGTCCATTGTTGACATGGTCAGAGACCAGTTCCGGTCAACCCCTTTGGTACTAAATCAAAACTGATTTGGTAATCAAAATTGATTTATACTTACTTAGTTCAGAGAAAAGGTTCATATAATGTAAGATGGCCATGCAAAATCAATACTGATTGCAAAATCAAAATCAAAATCGATTACCAAATCGACCTTGATTTCGGACCATAGGGGTTGACCGGAAGTGGTCCCTGACCATGTCAACAATGGACATGTCAATATTGACTTCCGGTCACTATAGTCAATCAATATTGATTTTCTTGTTTAATACCCCCAATACTCAATCAATATTGATTTTCTTGTTTAATACCCCCAATACTCAATCAATATTGATTTTCTTGTTTAATATCCCCAATACTCAATCAATATTGATTTTCTTGTTTAATATCCCCAATACTCAATCAATATTGATTTTCTTGTTTAATATCCCCAATACTCAATCAATATTGATTTTCTTGTTTAATATCCCCAATACTCAATCAATATTGATTTTCTTGTTTAATACCCCCAATACTCAATCAATATTGATTACTAAATCACTTTTGATTTACAACCAAAGGGGTTGACCATTGGTGGTCCCTGACACTTTTGACCATGTCAACAATGGACACAGAATGTTGACTTCCGGTCACCCCTGTGCATCAATATTGATTCAACATGGCCACTGCATATAGTTCGTACACTGTCAATACTAAATCAATATTGATTACCAAATCGACCTTGATTTCGGACCAAAGGGGTAGACCAGAAGTGGTCCATGACCATGTCAACAATGGCCATGTCAATGTTGACTTCCGGTCGCTATACTAAATCAATATTGATTTACCACGTAAGGGCTTCATTCTAAGGGGGCCCTTAAACTTTTTCCCCAAAAAGGTCAACCGTGACCAAACATCAAAAATGATTTACCATTGCATCATAGGAATCAATATTGATACCTATACCTGAAATTCCAGGTATAGGAACCGATTTTTTTATCAATTTTGATTTTCAAAACCTAACAAAAAGCACGATCGTGCAATTTCCCCCCTCAATTTAGCACGATCGTGTCGGGTGTGCTTGCAGCTAAGTCTTAGTCTATTTTGGCTACAACAGTTGTGTTGAAGTGACAAATAAAATTGTTGTATCTCTCTCTTCATAGCTGAAAACGGGACTGCCGGGATCCCGCTGGTTTGAGCTCCAATCCCACCGAGTCCCGCTGTTTTTGGAATCGGTATTGATTTAGTATGGAGCAAAAAGACTTGGAAATTTGTCCCTATACCTGGAATTTCAGGTATAGGGATCAATATTGATTTTGACGACGCTATGGTAAGTCATTTTTGATTTCTGGTCAGTGTTGACCTTTTTGGGGAAAAGTTGAAGGGCCCCCTTAGAATGAACCCCTTCAATGGTAAATCAATATTGATTGCGAAATCAGTATGGATTTATTATTGCCGGTAGTAAAGAAGACAATCAATATTGATTCAGTACAGTGACCGGAAGTCAAAATTGACGGCCCATTGTTGACATGGTCAGGGACCACTTCCGGTCAACTCCTTTGGTCCGAAATCAAGGTCGATTTGGTAATCAATATTGATTTAATATTGACAGTGCACGAATTATATTCGTGGGTCTTGTTGAATCAATATTGATTTCACAATCAATCAATATTGATATAGAGGGGTGACCGGAAGTCAACATTCTTTGTCCATTGTTGACATGGTCAAAAGTACCAGGGACCAGTGATGGTAAACCCCTTTGGTTGTAAATCAAAACTGATTTGGTAAACAATATTGATTTAGTAAACAAGAAAATCAATATTGATTGAGTACAGTGACCGGAAGTGGCCATTGACGGTCCATTGTTGACATGGCCGAAGGTTCCAGGGTCCATTAATGGTCAACCCCTTCTGTACTAAATCAATATTGATTGTAAAAGTGTGACCACTTGATGCAAATCAGCTGAGATTATGGTCAAAAGTGATTTAGCATAATGGGTTTTAAAATAATATATTGCAATGTTATATTTTTAGTCAGTCAGTAAAAGTCATTGTACATGTCGTGTACATATGTGAGTTACAGATTGTCACAACTGATAAGAGAACGTGCTCTGATTGGTCGACCGAGTGGTTCTTTATGATCAAAACTGATTCAGTACGGTAAAGAATATCGGAGGACTGTCCACAAAAAATTGAACACAATACAAATTTTGGGGCAATACAATACAAAATTCCAAAATACTGGGGGAAGTTGGTGCAAAATTTATCTTGACTCCATTTTCTTGCGTACAGTCTCAACATTCTTTGCAGTACTGAATCAGTTTTGATTGTAGAAAACCGAGCTGAATAAATTTCTGAGAAAAAAAACAATCGAGGAATGCAGGACTTTGTTATCAGTTTGGTCGACCAATCACAGCTCAGCATTCTTTTCAGTTTGACAATCTGTAACTGCCATATGTACATGACATGTACAACGACTTTTACTGACTGACTAAAAATATAAATATAAATATTCATTTAAAAACCTCTTATGCTAAATCACTTTTGATTACAATCAAAATTGATTTAGTATGCAAGGGGTTCATTTTAAGGGGGCCCTTAAACTTTTGTCTATACCCTTCATACAAAATCAAAATTGATTAAGGGCCCCAGGTTAATCAATATTGATCACACCTCCAAAAAAAAGTCCCTTAACTAAATCAAAAGTGCTCCAACTAAGATCAACTTTGATTTTATGCTAAATCAATACCGATTCCAAAAACAGCGGGACTCAGCGGGATTGGAGCTCAAACCAGCGGGATCCGGGCAGTCCCGTTTTCAGCTATGTCTCTCTCGTTTATAAACCGTAAACTGTATTCATTTGACTATTTTGACTGTATATTGAAATTTAATTATTAAAAAATTTGTCATGGGGTCAGAAACACAAATTGTGTGTACAATAAATATACGAAAACGAAAGACTTTTTGGCCGATGGTTGAACAATGTACAAGACAAGCAGAAAAATGAATCTGGAAAATAACCATGTTGAGTCAACATTGTTGACTAACAGAATTGTTAAAAAAGTAGATTATCTCTGAAATTTACCTTCCTCAGCATTTTTTCGGAATCTGATAACGAGTCTCGAGCTCTTATCCATCTAAGTAATGAAAAGTCGTCCAAATCCAAATCCAAATCCTGTATTTGAAGCCGAAACTGAAATAATAATTATATGAATTACCAGTGGTAGTTTACCACGTGAAACTAGACGTTTTGCAATAATGAGAACACATTTTTCATTCATTGTCCTGCACAATAGGACTTTTTTATTTTAAAAAAGCTAAAAACATCAACTGAGACAAATTAATACGACAGAAGCATAATAATAATGCATTTTGAAGGTTAAGTTAACTTGGTTTACTGAGTTGAATTAAGTGGTGGTTTTTTTAAAAAATAAATAAATTCTACTCACAATCAACAGATTCTCTTTTTCCTCAGGTGTAATTTTCATCTTGAGTGTTGTGCTCACTGATCCGCATGTACTTGAGTATGTGAACTGGAGAACTTGAGCTAACAACTAAATATTATAAAATAAAGGTATACTTACAAGACAAAGCAAAGGATGGAATTTTTTCAAGATTGAATGTATATTCTTGCTCCATACACTTGATGCTATTGTTTGTATGCGTATGACAGTAGTCAAGAGTATGTTGTAACTAAATAACGACAAACAAATTCAAAATTACAAAAACAATACGGCGAAGCACTAATGGTTTGATTCTCAAAGTCGATCGTAGAATGTATACACTATGTGTGCCTTAATGAGTTTTGTGAAAAACGTATAATAGTATTGTTTTTATGATTACAAAACTGCAACAGAAAATAAATAACATATGCACACAGCACAGCACTTCACGCACTACAGAACGAGTCAAGTGAAGTTGTGAACAGATGAGAGGTAGACAGCAATTTTTGTATTAAATATTTACATGTTAAATTAAAAGTCAAAAGTCCCAACAATATAAGACTCCATATAAACTGGCTCACCTTGTAGAAGAATCAAAGTCAAGTTTTTCATTCATTTCTTTCTCTGTCTTGTGAACAGTGGGAACAAATTACTGAGCTTGAACTGCTCAAATCCCTAAAAATCTAATATTCGCTATACCTCGTCCGATAAACTGCAAACTAAGTACTATATGAACAGAAAGGTGTACGAAGGCAACAGATGTCTGTATTTTGCTTTTTTGACGATGATTTTTATTTTGTTAAACCTCTTTAAGTCGGCAAAGATACTGACAAACTGAAGAAAAAAATTGAATCCACACATTCAAATAATCTCACCCTTTAAAATCAAGTATGACTTTTTAGTTATTACTTCGCATCACAATTTGCCATCAGTCCCTTCCCAAATGTACTAAGAATTTTCAAAATCGCTAACTACATATTACTGTTCAAGGGTTTAAAAATATTTGTAGGGTGTGTCCATTTTTGCCGTCGCTCTCAACTTATTTGGCTAATATGTTTACGATATATATTAGGTAATTTATGTATATAGCTACGAGAAAACCAAATAATTTTCTCATGATACTCTGCCACAGGAGTCAGGGTCACTGCAAGCAGTACTCAAAAAACGTACACCTCAACTAGATAATCCTTAGGTGCGTCATAAATTTCCGAGTGCGTATTAAAATTCTTGAAAGAGTAATTAATTTATGGAAATGACTGCTAAAGTTCTATCGTGAGAATTTTCAGTTGACATTTCCTTCTTCTTCATTAGGAAATTCTTGACGCATGTACATGCTCAATATGTGGAATTTCGTTTGTAAATAGAAGGCAAAGTCCTATATTTAGTAATACTTCTGTGTTTTCTCTTTCCACAATTCCCACAATACATTCGTGCATGGAGGCATTTCTATTACCTATATATGTATATACTTGAAACACCATTGGAGTCTAATGATTAGACCATTACTATACTAAACACTGAAAAGAATTATTTTTCCAGCCTTAGAATTCTCACCAAATTTCCTGCAACGTTTTTCCTTGCAAAAATTGAAGTTGTAGCAGCTACTTAATCTACTGCTGACGTTTAAATTTATGAATTTACTGTAAATGAAATTCCAATGTTTGTACACACAATAAGGTGGTCTTTTATTTTGCTAAAGAGTCTGGACAGCTCAACATTTAAAGAAGGCAACAAAAAATTAGGAAAGCAGGTAAAATGTGTATCTTGTGTACACAAGTCAATATTAAATATACATGCATTCAATACACATCACATTTAACAAAAGAAGATATTTACAAGAGAATAGATTGAATACAGTTTCAAACAATTAAAGGCATATTCTGCAGTTTAATGTATATTATAAATACGTATAATTAATGTACATTTTCCAATTGTCAAAATCCAGTGTCGTGCTGTGTTAATAATATTACAGACTACTAAATATGTATCATTACAACTAGTCACGCATATCGAGTTACACATTTTGTTCAGTAACCAAGTTGCGGAAGAGCACAATGAAGTTCTTAAAAATTAGTGGAGGAATCCGTAGATTGATCTATAGAATGATCATCGTCAAAGCTATCACTGAGATCGCCCTCTTCGGCATCACACACTTCAATTTTGTAATAGAGATTTTTCGGAGTAAATCGAGAATACGAATTGTCAAAGGTAAAGATATCTATACAAGAATACAAATAATTTCAGAATTCCAAATTAAACTAAAATTGATTGAAATTATTTATACAATTATAATTATATGTGTAAGCATGGTTAAAATATACATGGGCGCACTTACATGATCCTTCCTGCACATTGTTGAGAGTGCCAGACTGGGTAAATTCATGAGAATTGGCTCGAGAAACATTCACAATTTTCTCTTCGTCTTCATTGACAACTGAAAATCCAATATCATGGAGATCTGTTTTGAAGGCCCAACGTAAACAGGAGCCGGACAATAAGACTTTGATGACTGGCTCGAATTTACCTCCAGCCTCAATCCCAACTTTTTCCAATTCATCATCTGGGTAGATTCTATTTTTCTCTAGTGTCAAGTCAAATTCTTTCGTGAGATCCATATTTAAAATTTTCTGACAATAATATTGCATGGACGGAACTGTTGTGTTTGAACCTATAAATGGGAGACCACAAGACGAATTATTTTTTGTCTTACTCAAATAGACAGTTTCAAGTATATGTAGGTATTTAGACATTATACCTCCGTATTGAGAAGGAAGAATTTCATGAGGAACAGCTTTCAATAATTTGGGTCGCCAAACGTTTGCATTACTGCCGTCAATACTTAATTTTGAAAGAGTTCGAGCTGTGACTAAAGGCTTGGCCAGTAGCCACAGAATTTCAAAGATTTTTGGGGCTACAAGAGGCAAAAAATTAATTAATACTTAGATAACTTGTATACTTAAATAGGAATCATGTAAGAAATCCCGAATAAAAAGGAGATTAAATAAAATACACTAACAATTTATTAAAAGGCCCGCTTCTAGCACTTCTGGATGATTGTCCTCCAGATTGGTTAGAATGCCCAGTAAGAATTCGATTGCTACATTATGGAGCAATATGTCATGTATAAATACTCTATTCTGTATACTGTTATGAAATGAACGAATTCGTGATTATATGTATGTACATAATTATTATTTATACTCACTTTGTTTATGTAAGACTTGTCGCATAGAAAACCCTTCCAAATCCAATATTATTATCAGTTTGGTAGTTATTTTTTCCGGGGTGGAGCGACTTCGAGCTAACTTATATGCAATTTCAATCACGTAATTCACATAGTCAACGAGAGCCTGTTTGTGTCCACTTTCAACTAATCCCCGGAAATCCTATGAAGTAAATTTAATGTATTGAATTCAACTATATATTTTTAATGTACTCTCTATTCGGAAATGTTTGATTTTTTTGGTTTTTTTTCATCGAAAGACAATTACTCAATGATGCCGCTATAATATAGCAGGATCATTGAAAAATTGTCTTTCGATGAAAAAAAACTAAAAAATCAAACATTTCCGAATAGAGAGTAAGTACCGATGAATATACTGTGGTCGTCGTTATTGAAAGGCTTATAGGTAAGTAAAATCATTTTGAGTTTGACAATGTAGCATGCCAAAAATATAGGAATGTTCTATAAACTCCCGATTTTTCTGCATTTTATCATTTTATGCATCCTCCTTTGAAATATATTATAGGGGAAATCGCACCCATTTTCCGTAAGGAACAAGTCCAACCAAGGTATCCTTATTATCGTACCCAAGGACTTGAAAAGGAAAATTCTCCAGCATAAATTCCGGTATAGGTGTAGTCAAAAGTTCATCTATATGGCATATCTGTACAGACACAAAATTTAAAGTCATGAGGCAGAAGATAAACATTAGAAAATACTATATAATATACAGATAGTATTTCTGTAATACAAGTTTGGAGTTTATTTTTTACCCTTCTCCATTCGAGACTGTTTCGGATCATACACTCTGCTTTCTCAAGATTCATCTCCCGAGCTTAAAATGCAAAAATGTACGTATATGTACATAGTAAAATTATTTCATGCACAACAATTCCAGAAAATTTCATTCTGTATATTCTCATCAAAACAGAAACTCTGAGAGTGTAAAGAAGTAAAGATGCAATGAATTTTAATTATTCACCTTTCAGAAATCTCATGAGATTTCCATTATGTCCAACAAACCAATCCAAATCCAAATCTTTGATTTGATATCGAAGCTAAAAATGAAAAAAATTACATTTATAAAATCGTCACAAGATTTCTTTTGAATATATTATTATTCAACTCAAGCGTAAAATGATAAAGTATAGGAACTCACATTTTTCAGAGCAACCAGCTCTTTCTCGGTATACTCTTCCATTGTTTACCAGTTGTTTGAATGCTATAAAATTTAGAATGGCATGAAAATGGTTGAATAACACTAAACGGATTTCTGAGGCAGAAATTCTGATATCGATGGTCAAAAGTCACAGAGGAAAATCCTAATTAGTTTACGGTATAGATCACTATCACAAAGTCATAATTTTGGCACAATACAGAGAAATAATGTTAAATCAAAAAGGGATGTTCAAAAACAAAAAATGGCAGTGGAACAAATGCTCAAGACATTTTTGCCCCTTGTCATTTCAAATAAAACACTTGAAACTCTCAACAAAGAATGGAATGCGTACTCATTTGTATAGGAATCCTATTTTTATTACTGTTGTTGTCGATTTTGATCATCACCTCACTGGCAACTGGTTTAGCTGAGTAAAAATCTCAGACTGGAAACTAAACTAAATACAAGGAAGGAGTACTCGCTCAGTCAACTTTTCTCTTGATTCTTTGCAAATAAAGGCATCAAGTATATACTGACTTGTCGTTAGAGACGAAATACATATGCATTCTCTGCAATTGTTCCTTCGGTACAGAGATATTACATTCGCAAATATGAAGTATGAGAATCTCTCAAGCCTATAGAAGAATGTCTGCTGTGTATTTTCTCAGAAACTACATCCCATCGTCCAATCCCGTCAAATGAAACAAATTTTCTTTGTCCTCAACCCCTCAAAGGTAATTTTAATAAAACAATCTCTGGAGTAGTAGAGCTAGTACACAAACGCTAAGTACTTACACCTACTTTTGAAATGGATATTCATGGTAGAGCGAACTGTTTCATTGTGTAACTTTTGTGTTTATGTACTGGGAGACCTTTTGTGAATTCCAATCGGCGTCCAGCTATATACTTGAATAACCCACAAAAACTCGTTCATCATTCATTTTTTATTTTTTTGCATATTTGATTGAAATGTTTACCGAGTATCTACTTTACTCATTTGCAAAATTGTCTTCACGTTCCTAAACTTGACTAAGTATATATATATATGTACATGTATTTAAAACGAAGAGTATTACAAAATTACACATTTAAGTTCTGATTTTACTTGGTCGTAGACTAATTGATAGTGATTATACAGAACGTCCATGAAAATGTACAGGATGAAATGGAAATAAATTTGAAAGAACCCTGGACCAATGTCATGAGAATGTTCAAGAAACAAACAGGTATTCTGCCCATTGATTTTTTTTACTTTGTACGAGTAAATTATTAAATTATTAGTACTATTAAAATGAGTAAAAGTCAAAATCAGAAGCACTTCACAAGGAACCTGTATAAAATTCCATGTATTTTCTTACACCTTACAAATCACAACAACACATGACCTTCCACAATACATTTTATCTTCGTTCTCTCTCATATACAAATTGTACCGATTTCCTGCTAAAACAGGTAAGGATTTTAATATCTACGTCTCACAGAGATCATGGTAAAGTATAACTGTTTTCTTCTCATATTGTCATTTGTCCCTAACATGAAACTCGCACAAAGCTCACAACCAGTGGTGAAAAAAGACTCGCCTGTATACTTTATACAGGCAGATTACTCAGATTACTCATTACTCGTCCTATAATAAAACCATTTCTACGACATCAAAAGACAATGAGAAGGAAAACTTGTTAGGAAGGAAAATGCATGTTTTTATTACTTTTGTTCTCATAATGCCAACTTTTATTTAATTCGAAATTCTGAAATAAAATAGCGGACTCTGTATTGTAACTGATTTTCCTCATTTCCATCAAAATTATTGCTTGAAAATGTCAAGTTTGTAACTCGGACTATATGACTGCGAACACATTGGACAGGTTTTATTGCCAATTACCTTTAATTCCTGACAGAAATTGGAAAAAAATCCCGGCAGCAAATGTTTTTGAGTATACAGATTTCCCTGCCTGTTTTGATTTATTTATTAGACAGTTTTTTGCTGTGAAATGAATTTTCTCTGACTTCTGCAGACTTTGTAAGTTTGAGAAGACTTCCACTGCGGTAACAAAGATGTTCTTCTTTGTATGTATAGAAAGAACTGGTCGGCTTCAAGTTGTTTTTTAGACTCATATAATTTTGACTGATTGAAATAGTGGGCGTATTTGACTTCAGTTAGCAAGGGAAAAGTTGTAGTGGTATTCAAGTGAAACCGTGGATTGACTTGATGATCACTTCTTTTAAAAAGGATTGAAATCAGCGTATACTTTGCTTACAGTGTGTAATGTGTATATCAAAACGATAGGTTCACCCATAAAAATGAATTTTTTTCAAAAACCCTGAAAACCCCATTTCTCACTGTGCAGTGAGAAAATAATACTGCATAATAAGAAGGAAAAATTTGCAAATTTTCAGAAAAATTGGATCATCAGTTTTGTAATTGCTGAAATTTTATGTAAAGACTGTCACAAAAACTATACGTTCATTTTACATAGCAAAGGGAATTTTAATGATAATGATAATACAAAATGACATTAAATAAACTCCTCATCATGGTCCGTTATCAACTTTCCATAAAATATTTAATTATCACCAAAACGTTTCTAATATTTCCAATTTTATCAGGATTTTCACACTTTTCCTGTTGAAATAAACCTTTAATTGAAGTTATTTTGATTGTAGACAGGATTTTTCAAT
>JAIUND010002789.1:0-19811 GCA_034699125.1 Gisinianus flammeolus | reverse complement strand
GGAGAGAGAGGGAGAGAGAGAGAGAGAGAGAGGGAGAGAGAGAGAGAGAGAGAGAGAAACTTGAGGGAGACAGATTTTAAATGTAGAAACTTTTCTTCACTTCACATTAAATTGCATCACATTTACATTTAGGGCTATGACGACAAGCCAACGATAATGACAACGACACAAGTCTACGAGTTTACTCAGATTTTGCATTTAGCCACTTAGCCAAATATATCCCGCAGTAACCCACTTTTATTCGCATATTCTACACAAATTCTATGGTGTACGCCAATGTGAACTTGAAGAAGGTTGACAACGACAGCAGAGATAGCAGGGAACAAAAGGAAAATGTAGTGATGGTGAATGCAATGCAATATTATATAATAATCTACTCGTTACCGTCGTTGTCGTCGTCGTCGTGTGTTCTCATTTAAAATCTGAATCTGATGATTCTACAATTTGGACTTGAGAGCCTGTGGATGATGACACAAGAACCACCATGATGATGACTGCAGAGAGAGAGAGAGATGAACTTACTGATGAAACTATACAACTCGGGCTACACAAAAGGCACGGGGAAATAAGTATATGAAGATCAGTCATCCTTATCATTCTGTCTCTGTCGGTCAATAAACTAAAGAGCCAAATCGTCAAATGCATTTATCCCCAGCTAAAAATTTAAGTAAAGAAGGTATAATACATAGTTAATCGTTTCAGTTTTATGCACGTCCCATTTATGTACGGATTCCATATATATCCGGTTTTATCTCTCTGTGTCTGTATTACTCAACGATTTTACAACCATATTAGCAAAACATCTTTGTTTGTTCCGATGCTAAAATTCAAAATTTCTTTTCAGCATGTTCTGCTTCATTTGCAGAGGTTCTTTCGTCGCAAATCTTCTGCACAATGCAGAATCCCATCATGAACATCCAAAGAAATCATAATATGTAGTAATAAAAATTGTTCCAAATTCCCTTCATCTACTCCCATGTGAACTGCGTGAAACTAGTGACGAGCTCATAATAATAAACAATTATGGGCAGTGTGCAAATGTGGATTTTTATTCGGTCATTTAGCTTCGTTAAAATCAAATAAAAAACAGTGAAGCGTGATTAATTCGGTGAATCAGTATGGAAACTTGTTCACATCCATTCCATACTGTACATTTGGAACTCTACAAACAGTTAAATGGATGTGAACTACTTTCATGCGAATCAAGAATCCCCATCTAATTAGTATACACAACTGCATGACTTTTATACAAAAAAGGATAAAAAAGGTAAAATTACATTTGAGTAATTTTATACTACAACTCTGATTTCTATAATAATAATAATTATTATTATTATTATTGACAATTGGAGACAGGTTTCCTTTGGGCTATTCAAACTCGGAAATTTCTGTATTATGTATTAAAATTAAAAATCATTGGAAATTTGTAATTTGCTAAAAAAAGACAACAAGAGCGCTGCTCCCTCCTCCATAAAAGACATTCACAAAATGTATATACATACATTTATATATGGAGATAGTAACTGTGTTATTAGAGATGTTTACTTTAGATTTGAAGCAGGAAGTAAATTGCTATTGCGAGACAGGAGTGCAGGCAAACAATACTCGACAACAAGTCACTTGAGGCTCGCTCTTTCACATGTACAATATCATGTATATCGATCAATAGTTTCTTCTCGTATGTATACTACTGTACTCATCAGAGAAAACCGTTTGTTGGTTTTAGTTTTGCACAGGTCTAATCAAAATCAAAAACCAATTCATGTCAAGCCTGACCGGATGATAATAAGTCGTGAAGAATCATTGAACGATAAGGTTACAATTTCACAGACAATACAATACACAATTCCATACGACATATAGAGAGAGAGAAACTCGGAAAGGCGTGTAGAACACACCAAATTTGGTGAATGCTAATGGCTAATACTCGCTCATTCGTACAAAAAATCCACAGTGTGTCGTTGTAGTTACGTACATGTGCAATATGTTAATGTCAGCTGTCGGCAGTCGGCAATGGCCATGTCCATATGACATTATTATTATTATTACCACTACGACGAGTTTAATGTAGAAAACTAATTCCAATCATGTGCAAGGTGAAGGAACGAGATACTTTAACTTTTAACTCGTTTGCAGGTAAGGCTTCTTTATTTCCAATCCTAATCAAATTATATGTCATTTCTTTGTCAATCATTTATCGAGAATCAGAAGCACATCAAGCCGTAGACATCAATTCTAACAACAGGAATGAATCCTGTAACATGTTTCTAACTACAGACTACAGATTTCCTTTCGTAGCAGATGACTCAATTGTTCTAAACAATAAATGAAATAAATTTTATATGAAATATGAGAGGGACTTGGAACGAGAAAAAATGCTCTCAAAACAAATACAATTATATTATATTACGTTAGTGTATCACTCGTCATCGTCATTGTCGTTTTCAAAACAAACCCAAAATAAATGAAGGCTCTCAATGACTAAATAGAAACTATATACAGAGAAATATAGAGAACAATAGGAACGTCCAATTATATATTAAAAAGACTAACATTAATGACGTTCAAACTCTAAAAACTCGCAACAAAATATTTTCAATGACATGCAAATTTCAAGTACAACATTGTTTTCTGTGGCGAATATTGTTGGGGAAAAGTGTATGCACTACAAAAAATAAAATCCCAAAAGGTATACATAATACGAAACATACACTATACACACATTACACACACTTAAGTACACAGTGAAACCGACAAAATTTTAAATGTGTGTGGAAAATGGCGACTGGCAAACGGCAGAATTTCTCAATATAATAATGCAACGATCCAGGACTTAACCACAACTTCCTTTGTATAGTGTATACGGTCGTCAGTTCACAATTCATAATGTTGTTGCAATGCAGATGAAAGCTAACCAAAAAAACTTTTACTCATTTTTAGAGACTATGCAAATTTTTCAAATGTCAGTTTCTACGATAATCATTCCTCTTGCATGGATTTGGATTCTGCATCATGACTGACTGGCTACCTCTCCTCCATAAACTTTACACTATAGCCAGCCAGAACAAACGTACCATATGCATAATAAAATAATAATATGTAATATATAAAAACCTACATAATAAAGCCACTGTGTAAACTATGTTAAAAAACTTTTGGGGGTTTGCTTGTGCTTGCATGTAACAACTCTCGTCAAGTACTTCATGATAAGCAATAAATAATTTTTACTTTGTACACTTTTTAAAGGTAAGCGTGTCCAATTTTTGCTAAATCATTTCAAATTGCATTCATGCAAAACACCAAGAACCAAAAGATGGTCTTGTAAATTCAAATCATGATTATGATCGTGATATGTACATACACATACATAACATGCACACACTCAATCCCAAGTTAAATTTAAAGTTGGCTGACTAGTCAGTCTCCATCTCAGCACCACAACTCCACAACAAACAAATCCCCATCTTTTAATCCAACTAACAACTCCGGCAACTCTTTGTCTATTCTTTCTCGTTTCTCGTTCGTATTTAGTTTTTTTCATAAACATATATTCATTATTCGTTTCGCCCCTAAAGAGATCAAAACCTTTGAATGTTTCGCAGAGCTATGGGTTTAAGAGTTTAAGCATACCTATTTAAAAGTACAAATCTTCCTAAAGAGTATCTTGGTCGCTGCGACTGTCTCGCATTATCTGTCTAAAGTCTGTTATTGCCATTTTAGAGATTGTGTAGGGAAAAAAAGACGACCGTTTAATTCTTTTATTGCTCGCCTTTTTAAAGGAATCTTATACAATTACCATGTACGACGACTTACAATTTACAATGACAATTGACAAAATACTTTTTACTATAAAAAATACTCTATCAAATGAATAGTCAAAAGGTAGCTCGCGTTTCCTCACACAGAAATAAAATAAGATGAAAATCTGCAGAAGAGTCATCCCAGCTTACAGATTCAACTGGGGAGAAAACGAGAGAGATGGTACAGAGTTGGAATTGATTACCGGGATTAGGACGAGAACTGGCGACTGACTACTGCACAAAAATATGATTAATTTAATCAGCATGATTGGAGGATTAATTCAGATAGTTGTGAGACGTCGTCATGTTTATGATTATCCTGTTGATAAATATCACCAAGCTAAACGCACGACTATTACTATTACTACTGTCTAACTAAATCTGATGTCAACTGATGAAACTGTTACTACTACTAAAAAAAAGTCTCCTGTGTAAAAATTAGCATATGACCATAAAACAGCAAGGGTTCGTCTTCTTCTTCGTTTAATGCGTGGATTCTCATTCTCAGAAAAATTTGTTACAGACATCTTTTAGCTCGGTGTCCAAAAAATTATGTAAGGCTCTTCATTTTCCCTAAGTGCCATATGCCATGGGCTATGGGATTTATAATTTAGAGTTAGGCAGTGTGTAGGAGATTTTACACAACGACAAATGTAACTCAGGTATATCATGTAAATTGTTAATGACAAGGGATTAAATTTATGATGGAAATAACAGCGTTTTTTTAAACTGAATTACCTACAGCAATATCCCATCCTAAATTACAACTACAAATTGCTACACACAGACAAACTTTTTATTACCACAATTATTATTATTATCATCATCATAACACAAATGAACATTACAATTGTACAATTTACAATACATTTTGAAAGTTATAATGACATGAAAAAGTCTGTGTGACATAATTACAATTCTCTTTCGCTTCCTTACCTCATACTTTAACTTTATACACTTACACAATAATATACATACAGGTGACAAACTCTTTTCCTTTGAACTTGTCAGGAATTTAGCTGACAAAACTAGACATTCCAAGGCCAAAGGACTATCGTAATCCTTTAATCCCTTGAAATGTGCAAAGAGCTACAAAAATAACAATAAGAAATTGCCAAGTCGGGTGTCAAGTTTACAAGCTACACTAAAAAATTACATCAGTTGGTCATGATGGAAATTGTGAATTGCGTCTGCAATTCACAAATAGTCAAACTAAAAATTAATTAAATGGCATACACAAACTACAATTAGTAGTGAATGTGAGTACCGAAAATGCATGTATATTGCAAGTTCAAATTATAATTATGAAATGATATGCATCTTCTCCAGCTTTCTACACATCTACACACTCCCATTTCACTTTCTCTCTCCTTCCTTCTTACAATTCTAATGTAAAATGCGTTATTGAAAGTACATAAATAAATACAAATAATAAACAAATGCCGGCATGCAAGGCGAATTTTTTTATACAAATTCCACTTGTAACCCAAAAATCGCCCTTGACTGCACCAGTACGTGATTGCAAAGCCTATTATTATAATTCCTGAAGATATCAGTTTCATTTTCCACTACCGTTGCTTTCACAACCCCACAGCATCATTAACTTGTAATTTGTAAGTAAAAAAATACTTTCTTTTTCTCTCAACTCTCAAGGTTTAACACAAAGACCAAAAACCAAATCCAAAACCTACTTTTTTCGTCGCATTTCATATGGGAATTATTTGTTCGCATCGTTAGACCATTTGCTATACATTCCAACCAATTTATTTATTTATACAGCATTGTAAGTAAGTGTAAATTGTGTAAAATACACACGTATTTTATTTCCATATTCAGACTTGAAGCTCGAAGTGCACTATCAAAATATTATGTTCTTCATCTCCTATTTAATAATGATAGGCTATAGTTTATATTCACAACAGAGTCTGATAGACCCCATGCATGAGTGACCACCGCCGATTCTTATGAGACTTTCGTATACAATGTCTGCGTATTAGTTCCTCCTTACCATCCTTCACTATACCAGTCGAACGAGATAAAATCATTATACGTTTAAAAGTGTATATAGCAAATCTACCAACAGAATTTTAAAATTAAAAAACTACGAAAAAAGTACTCCAGTCTGAAGACATTGAACGTAAAATAGACAACTCATAAAATCATTAATTAATAGGTAGAGACATTTAAACTAAATAAATTGTTTTGCCTCCCTTGTCCTTCCCCCCTTTGTGAATACCGAAAAAAAGAAAAGCTTTTTTTTTGCTTTTCGTTATTGTTTTGTTGCG
Organism: Gisinianus flammeolus; assembly: GCA_034699125.1. Taxonomy (NCBI): domain Eukaryota; kingdom Metazoa; phylum Arthropoda; class Collembola; order Symphypleona; family Katiannidae; genus Gisinianus; species Gisinianus flammeolus. Next base: position 13,726 of record JAIUND010002789.1, on the reverse strand, counting down.
CTCTTTGTCATTTGTGAACTTCCTCTGATTGTTACACTGTACAAAAATGAAACTACCAACAACAAACTGAGTCACTCGAGTGTTTTTTACTATAATCTCCGTCTGTTTGTTTTTTTGTCAATTTGTTGATACGCACAAGACAAAAACAAAATATGTAAAAAAAAAAGATATGTTAACTGCGGACTATTGGCATTGGGACTTGAGACAGTCGTAACCACGAAAATCAACCACAAGACAAACAATCTGAACAATCAATCGATGATGGAAAAAATGAAATGAAGCTCTACAAAATTATTCTTACATGTTACACCATAAAATTATTCTGTGGTTTTCAATTGCGATAATTTAATTTACTCTATAATCTTTATAATAGTTCCACAATGCCCTTCTACTTTTTAACAACGTTTCCTACCAGTTCTTTGATTTGAGTATTTGAGTAAAGAATTTTGAGTAAATCGAATTCAATTTTTTTTTCTGGAACTGATGACACTACTCGAAAATGAGGCCGTACAAGAAAAAATATATGGAAATGTAAATTATTATTCCGAGTTGAGCGCATTAATTTGATCCATTTTGATTCCATTTGCATATAGAAAATTTACACAGATTACATAACTGGATTAAATAAACAGGACTGCTGCACATTCATCAATTATACTATCTGTCTACCAGATTTCAAATCAATATCTTACATGGAATTATCCTAAAGAGCTTAGTTCTTCAATTTGAAATTGACAATTTATACAAAAAAAATTGTGGTATTTCCACAAAAAATATAAGCTCTACATTGTAGACTCTACAATCTACAAAGAAATCAATCTTTCATTTAGAGCTCAGGGATTTCGAGAATCATGTATGTATGTCACACTACACTCTCAAATCATAGAACAGAGTTCTTGATGATGATGGGACCTGCTATATATATAATACGTATATAAAAATAATTTAAGAATGTTATACGATATACATGCACGAAAATAGATGGAAAACGTCCTTATACGTCTCACCATGACTGACAACAGACCATAGCAAAATCCATCCTCCAACAATGTGGTAACTTTGACCTTGTACAAGAATTACAGGAGACAATTTTTTTGAGGGGAGCAAATGAAAGCCATCTTGCCTTGTCATTCACCTGCAAAAACGTCAAATTTCCACCCGCACAAGTCTTCTTTTATTCATCTTATACACACAATCGCTCAAGTCTGTATAGTGTATAGTGGTTACACTTTACAGTCAAGTTGTAAAAACCAATTTATCGTTACTTTCGTGTATGCATAGAGAAAACAACATAATGCCCAATGTCCGTTTAAAAAAACTGCTTTGACGAAATGAATTCCAACTCTTTGCCATTTAGTTATCTCATACTCTCCTCAAAACTCAAAAGACACTACATACAACATACATAAGTGGCAGACACCAAAGGAAATTAAAATACCATGTGTACCTAGACCTATACATACATTCAATGTCCAGTGCCATTTTACCTGCACAGGGAAGTTGGTAGTAAAATCGACAGCATAAAAACGCACTTCCTTTTTAAGTGGAACAAAGAAAAATATTGCGACGTAATCAAAAAGTATCAATACTATGCATTAAATACGTCCATAAAACAAGCATCCCCCATATGAATAATAATAATTAGTTTTACTACTATCTTTTCTCACAATATTCTTTTTGAAACATTCTTTTTTTATGAGTGAGAAAAGTATTCTTGACTCTGGATTCATTTAACTACAAAAGCACCTACCTAATAACAATAATTAATAAAATGTAAGAGATCCATACAATGGAAATAGGAATTGTACTCAATATGGTACAAACTGAATTTTTAATTTTTATTATGGTTGCAGAGAGGAAGCAGGAACCGGACACAATCATCGTTCAGACTGAAAACAAAAATTCAAAACCACCGTGCGGAACGTTGCGTAGGTAGGGAAGTTTACTTTCTGTGTAGGAGGGTGAAAAAATAAACCTACAATTCCAGTTACCTTCTATTCCTACACAGTATAATAATTCTTATCTTTGATTTGTTTTTTGTTTACTTCATAATGTATAAGCAACAGTTTCCACGGTGTATTTCCAACTGTACGCACAGCATACGTTTACGCACATTCTACGCAGTAAAATAGACTAGAAATATTCTCACGTAATTAATCCTAGTATATGCTGTATACACTTTACACAAAAGTAGAATCCGTACATTATCATACAGACGAGCAAACGAACGCCCATCGGAAATCAATTTTTTTGGCGTCGTCAACGGAAAATCTTTGTCATGGCTCACTACCAACTGACTTACTTTATTTTATTTCATGCATGCCATACTGAAGAATTCGCATGTCCACCTGAAAAAGATTCACAAATCCTTCCAGGATACCAATTTACAAATGAATACAAAGAAAGTTGAACTACATACTCCTTTATACAGGTTACCGGTACAGAATACAGATACGGAAAAATTGGACATCACGACTTTGAATTTCCTATTTTAACACGCACTCTTCCCATTCCCTCTGCATTTACACGCATATGTTTAGCATACAGGTGATGACACTAACTATTTACACATTATTTACACACAAAAAATATAGAGGGTCCGGATTTAGAAAATGAGGATTTAAAATTTTTCTAATAAAAGATTGTGAAGGACAACTGAACAACGGAAATTCTCCTCTTTCATATGTATTTAGCCAGATTAGCTCCTAGATGTAATTGCTTTGGAAGTTGTGAATATGCAAGGATAAATATCCACGATTTGATACCATTTTCACCCTTCAATAATAATAATAAAAACTGAACTAAAGTCATTCACTCGTTACTTTTTCTATGCACAACCACAATTCGTTTCATTTTGACCTAAAAATTTGTGTTGGGCTGTACAAAAGAAATGCATGCATAATTTTTTCATTATACATTCCTATTCGGATTCCCTTAGATATTTCAACAACAATACAATAATAATGGTAATAATAGTAAATAATAATAACAGCAACAACGGAACAAATGCACTCCTCGTGCTATTTGCTACCAATTTCATTTCGTCACGACCGCACATGAGATACAATCAAGTCATCCAAAAAATATTTCTATATTTAATAATAAATAATCTATCGTTCTATTCATCAGTCAGTCCCAGTACTCATCGTCAGTCGATTCTCTGGTACAGAAAGGAGAAAAAAAGTAAAAGGTGATTCACTACAACAAAACTATACATATAATCGACAATATTCGAATGGAATACTTGCAAATGCAAAAATAGACTGCATCTATCCAGTCCCAATGTGTAGAATTATTTCTGCATACATGTACTTTTTACGCATAAATAGAAAGTAATAATATTTTATTATTACATCTCTCATACATATCATGTTAGGATTATCATAATCCTAACAGCCACAGCTCATCAAGTCGTAAAAACCAAGAACTAAAATCAAATCAATTCATACACATATATAACTATAATGTACTTACTTACACATCGTTCATCATTTCATTTCACATAGGAAAAAAATCCCTCTTTTATAATAAAAATCCTCGTTCACGATTCATGTGGAAATATTTACAACCAAGAGCTCACCATGCTCACCATTAATCTTCCCTCTTTTTGTAAGTAACCATGCTAATTTTCATTTCAACTAATCACGACTTGTGAATTGTCAAAATTGCAAAGCTTGTTCATAATGGATTGAGAAAACGAACTCAGTATTTTTAATTTTAATCAGTCTTTTTATTCGTACCTTACACAAACCCATGATAAAACTCATTCAAGAATATAAAAAAATGAAACAAAATGTCAACAACATTCACAAAAGTTCCCTTGAACTTTGTTCTCATTACTCAGTAATATGGCTTTTACATTGGATTAGTCCATAAATCCAAATTTTAATATGGACAAACTTGTCATGCATTTTATGCATGGTCAATTGAGAGAATTGCAAATTCTTCAAATTCCCATTTGGAAAGGGATGATGAGAAAGCAATAAAAAGTCATGTTTATTATTTTACATGAAATGAACCTGGATCAACATCAGAATTATGTATTTTGAGACAGGAAAGTCAAAAGGTCAAATGCATAGAAATCCAAACAGACTAACCTTAACCTACAGTGCATCTACGTGTCAACAATTACTTGAGCATGTATCTACATCCGATTAATTACACGCACGACCCCAAACAGAAGACCAATATGAAGAACCTTTGACTTGTGATTTCTACAGATACTCGCGCAAGATGTGTACAATTACATGAGAATTATGATAACACGTTTTTTACACTGTAAATTAATCAATAACAATGATGAGTCTTTTTAATTGAATCTGGCACACAAAATTTGAAGACGACAGAATTTACTTGACATAATTCATAATTGAGACCAGACTCAATTTCAAACAAAACAAAATAAACGAGTAACAAATGAGATGTCGACTGCCAATATTTACTGTTTTTTTTATTTGTTTTTATTGAACACGTCTCGCGAGTCAATCGAGATTCGAGCTTTGAAAAGTCAGTTTTCACATTCCGGCTTCGTTTGTTTGACTTTGGTACAATATATATATACGCTAATTTCACTACAGATTCTATAGTATATGAATATGTGTTGTGTACAGTTGTACAAATCACCAAGTGAAAAGTAAGTGGAAACAGAGATTTTTTGTGTCAAATCTCGAACGTTATCACGAATTCCGAGATATCACGTCCGTATACTGTCATGACTGACACTCTGCTCTCCGTTGTTGTTACTGCTGCTGTTGTGCACATTAAAACGTCAAGTCGTCACAAGTTTGCTCATTCCAATTCGCAAAAGCCAAAGACTTTTGGCGTAGCGGGAAAAAAAACTGGAAGACTTACATTTTACAAAGGGTACTAATAATGCGGATTATAGTAGGAATTTTTGGCTGTGGCCACAAAATATCATTTAAGACGTAACAATACCGTAGAGGACAAGATAACATCTCTTGAATTCTCTTCCTTCCCCATTCATCTTCTATCAAACAGACTGTTAATTTAAATTCCAATGTACAATCACAATCTGTACGAGTAGGTAAGGTACACATGAAATACGAGGTTCAAATTAAATCCACAGTGTGTAAAAATGTGTAATCTGATGAAAAGAATGAAAATTCCGTCATGCAAATTTTCATTATTCCAGTTTTATACCAGTCGGAAAAGTCCCAACAAATCCCAAGGATCGAATTTCAGCAGTAAAGCAATACACATACAGACTCTGTATTACAGAGACACTATCCAGTTTTTTTGCTGCTTCTCTGTCTGCCAATGTAAGTTTTACGACACGGAATAAATCTTTCAATAAATGTTCATTTCTTGATATTCATTCACAAAATTGATAGTAACTTCTAACGTCCTATAATTTATACTTCATAATAGTACAAATTACAACAATAATAATTCACATTTTCTTCAACATTTTACAGGGAAAAAGCAAAAAAAAATTAAATTAAATACTTCTGAAATGATAAAGTGATAAAACGATGAAAGATTTTATTTCACATCACTCATTAAAAGTCATCAAGTTATAATTTTTTCATTACAAAGGAGAAGAAAAAATGACGGAACAAATAAAAAAAAACCTTCATACTCACAAACTGAGAGAGCGAGCACATCGTAAGAGACTAAGATGTTTTCTCATTCTCACCATTATCTTCAACATCATCAGTAATAAGTTTGACTAGTCTGGTGATGAGTAAAAATCTTCAACTTTTACAGGATGATTCAATGTAGGTAAAATGTACGTACGTACAAAAAAACAACCATTATACATACCAGTAACTCGTTTTCATTTACTTAAACATGTCATGTACTCAAAGAAGCTAAAAGTATGTTATATTCGTTTCACTCACTTTACCTACAACACGCACCGTTTCTCATTCACACAGACACAAATCAAAAACCCCAAACGGCACGAAAGAAAGCATTTAAATTTAATTTACAACAAATGGCAACGAACGACAAGGATAAGAAAATTGAGAATTCTTCTCTCACTACCCAATACTACTTACAACATTTAATAATATTATAATCGTACTTTTTTTACGTGACAAAAGAACCTTAGACATCTGTAGCACAATCATAATATTATAACCTTTTCAACTCAAAGTATTTCGACTTTTGCGACAAAACTCAGTCCGTGTATGTGTATATCATGTTCAATTTAATTCTACGTATATGTACATCCAAAGCTGTATCTTTGATCTCTGTTAATCTCACGATCTATCTACATTAAATTACTAAATGGTTTTTCTCTGATAATAATTAACGTTCGTACTATTTGCTACACAAAGAGTCATATCAGAATGAAATATCAGTATTATCAGTACTTTCAATCGCTGAATTGACTACAGTAACAAATGTAATGTGCAACGTTAATTACGTGTTCCAAAAATCCCTTTTAAATTTTCATATGGCGTGCAAAGAAGTCTAAGTTTCAGGATTTCAAGAATCATTTATTTTCAATGTTTTCTTGGTTTTTTTCTCACTTTTCCCTTCGATTCCCTCTAAGCATTCACATACAAATTGATAATAATTATCTAGGTGAAGAGGCGTGTCGGAAATAGAATGACCGCTCATATATTATGAGAGCATCCCGATCATTTCCAACAGTACGAATTCAGCTAGTGTGGAGTCAAGTACGTTATACGAGCGACTTGGTGTGTTGGAACGAGAATCAAAAATGCACAATGTCAATGAATACAGGAATGAGGGATTACGATTTACTCCAAATGACGTTTTACATGCTTCGCAGTATAGAAGACACAACTTGTCCTCTAATTAGCGCTCTTCATTTTATCGAGTAAAAAAGTGGAAATAATATTGCTCGATTTTTTTTTTGTTTAAAAGATCCAATCTAATATATAATTTAGGTAATGTGTAATGACTTACAACGATTAGATCACTAACGGAAATACAAAACAAAAAAGTCTTTTAGTGAGAATGAAATATTTGAACTGCTATCAGGATGAGAAAGTAATACCAACACCAACATATAGCAAGTGTATTCGGAACAAAAAAACAAATACAAATTAAGTTGTCCTTTCGTTTTCCATCTAAAAAATTTGAAGATGATATATTTTGATTGCTTTCCAACTCCAACTTTGTTTTTTTCTTTCGATTGTTACATTTGTCTACCATACTCTACTCGATTCTACTTTGCTACTGTAATTACATGATGGTTTTGTATAATTCGTCATAAAATTCCCATATCCACATGATATGACCAGGGGTAACCAAAAAGAAGAAGAATCGTCATAAAAATCCCGAATAAAACAGTTTATTAAATAAACTTTATAGGCATATAAATCTAAAATGTATTGTGCGTACTTTTACGAAAAAGGAAACTGTAATGATTTTGTAGGGCCAAGAACTGCAGATTAACCATTACTTCCACCATCTTCTTTTTTATAATGTACTGTCATGAGAAAATCAGCAAGTTAGCCTGAATTTGCATACGGCTTGTAATGTGATCTTGACTATAACAATAAAGGAAGAAGATTCAACTCGTCAAGAAAAACAACAGATTTTTTCACGAATCCTTATAAAGAAGGAATAGAGAAAAATCTGCAATGAAACTGGATTTCCTTTCGCACATACGGATACTTTTCTTTCACCTTCATTAACAGAGAGTTGACTCGTCTCGCCCTCAATCTACATATAGGCAAGGCATGTTTGCCCAGGTCATACAGAATTCTGAACTAAAACTCTCCTCACTCCTTTGTAATGTCATGACTACGCAGCCCAAAGATATAGATAAGTGACTGCTGAACATGTCTTCAGTGTCTGTATACACACACACTTGAAGTTTCTGAATGGATAAAACTTTCTCATCAAAAAAGAAAGAAATAAAAATCTAAAACATCAAACTAATACACATTACACAAATCATAACACAGGCTTTCATTTCCCATTTTACAATAAAAAAATCTGAATTGAAGCTTTACTCATGTGGCGGAAACCCCTTGAGGTCTTAAACGGACAGCTTCACGTTGATTGCAAAATTGTATTATATTAGATGTTAGATAATTCATGGACGCATGTAAACGTTCTTCACGTTTGGCTAAATTATATTATGCATACCTAGTTTATTTTAAAAAACCTGTTACGAAATTCAAATTTTGAACTGTATGAACGTATGAACAGCAGGAGACTCCAAAACGTTTCCTACACCTACTCCAGTACACAGACATCTTCTCCATATCTTATCTATTACATCCATATTCATATGTATAATGTAATAACAATAACAATGGAAAATGGATCTTGAAAAGCAATGTAAGTGTCAGGATCAAAATCAAAGGAAACCAAAACAACTAGACAAAAATGCGTATAATATTGGTCTTGGCGTCGTCGTCGTCGCCGACAGTAGATGTAAATGACAAACGGGCAAATAGTAATACCTTGGCGAATCTTTAACTGCTCTTTCCCAAACTTTGAAAGTTTGAAACGCTCGCTTTAGGTATATTTGTAGACTTTTTTTATTCCATTCTTTCATGATTCTTTTCTTTTGTAATTCTTTTAAAATGAAACTGCTTCACCTATAGATGTTATTTATAAGGACGTTTATGACTTCAAAAAAACATTTTTTCCCTCAACAGAAGAGCTTGTAGCTCTTTACATGGTAAATTAGTAGGTAATAGCTCGAGTCTTGTGCCTGGCTCAGGGATGAATTATAATGCGGAAAACTGTACTCATTAGTTATGCACGATGCATACACGTATAAATAAATATGCTTATGTGAAGGTGCACTTTATTACAGATATGCTTGATGTTTGTGATGCGTACTATTAATATTTGGCTTTTCCTCTCCGAAAAAAACAAAACAACCTCCTTAGTCCTTAGAAATGAAATGAATGTCTGAAAAAATACTACAGGATAATAATTCCAAAGCAAGTTAATTCATCGCTCACCTTGCCAGCTGCTTTTTTGTAGCGCAATGTTGCTTGATCAATTAAATCTCGGACGAGCATTCCGTCATTTTGGCAGGGGACTATTACCCTGATCGGGCCAAAGCAGACAGTAACTTTCATTTTCAAAGTCACTTCACCGTGTTTACCCATTCGATTCACAATTCACACACAGATAAGGACCGCTTTTAAAATTTTTCTTTAGTTCTGTAGTATATTTTTCTTAACTTTTTTTATATATGTAAAAGTATTTTAATATATTATTCACAAAAGAATTGAACGTAGACACGCTGGACACGTTTCATCACATATCCACAATAGTTCGGTTGGTTGGTTGAGAGCGTGTATATATATTTAGTTAGTGTAAGTGTGCGTATAGTCAAAGTGAATGGGGGAATCCTTCCTCGCAAGAGCAAGACCAAGACGAAGTTCTTCAAGATCTGTTCTTTTTAACGCTCAATTTGTAATCGTGATTGTAAACGTATTTTTCACCAACATCCACAGTCTCTCATCACTTGTACATCTTATATTCCTGTGTGGAAGCAAACAAAAAAATTCAGAATTTTATTACATGGACTTTTGAGTAAATACGACATGACAACAATAACAAATCCTCACGATCACGATGCAAATAAACGAAAACTTCTCATTCTAACAATGTACCAACTACTGTCAGTTCCCTTGATTCTCGAACCGGTATCGATGTATTGGCAATCCGTACACACGCTCAGGTAAATAAATATTACAACAAAAAAATTGATAGACGATGTATCCCTCCAAAATATAAATACCAACGTATTCAGACTAAACCGAAACATTTTAATCGGTCATTACTGAGCTATTTTCTCTGCAGGCACTATGCTCACATTTTTTTTAAGTAATTGCTATAGCCTTTAGCTGCGCTTAAATACTCGAGCTCTGCAGCTCAACGCAACTTGAATGCACATACACACACACAGTCAGATTCAAATGCAAATTCACAAGTAACAAGAACATACTATAATCCTTGACAAAAAAAAGTATTTCATCTTCAATTCAACTTTAAAAGAAAATCTCTCTTATATCAGTAGTTTTCTCTGTCTATGTGGATAGTATACACTGTATACACTCACAAGAATTCACAAGTGTTCAAATTTAAAAGATGGGTTGTTCCCTGGCTCTTTTACACTCTTAATTCTTACTTTAAAAACATTCTACCATTCTCACTGCTATAGACACACAACCGTACAATTTTTCTACAATTTGTACACAACAAAAAAATAATACATAATCTTTTCGACTTGATACACTTTGTAACATTTTACACGCCTAGTCTGGCCTGCCTTAGCATTATAATTTATGTTGTGAATTGTAGCAAGAGAGAGAGAGAGAGTAAACAACAAATACTTGCACCGTAATACACCTTAATGTCAAGTTTCAGCTCGAGATCAAACTTAATGGTCAACAAATCAAGATTGACGATACGGATGTATATCTAAGCCCAATATGTACATGTGCTTCAAAAAATAGTAATCATGTTCTTTAGAGTAAAACTCAGAGAGACGAGAGAGAAAAAATCCTGTCCTGGAGACTCTTACTCTTGAGATTTTCGACCAAAGAAAACGACGAAGAGTGTCCACCGTCTGACAGGAGATGATTAGTGACGATAGCAAATCCCTATAAGATACTTCACTGTCCTCGTCCTCACAGTACACAAAGAAGTACTAAGAAAAAATAATACAGAATGAAAAATTTCCCTCATACAGATACGGGAGAGAGAGCGAGAGGTGGAGAGAACCACAACAAGTACAAAATATATCTGTGTATTATGATTAAACAATGTGGAGGCTTTACTCAAGTAAAACGTGAAAACATTTATAAAATTATAAATCAACTACAAATACAAATCGCAAGCTTATAAAAAATTTATTAAACATTTTTTTTATCAAATAGACATGATGGAGCGGGGATACAGCCTCAAGCTCATGAAAGGCATTACTCAAAAAGAACAACCTCACACAAAACGACAACATATACATAGTATATTTTGTACACGGGAACAAGTTTAAACGATAAAAGCGACCTTATCAATTTACAATTATTTACATGGCTTTTAAAAAAAACTGAATGAACGATAGAAGAAAGTTCACACAAGGAAAAAATACGAATGTACATATAAATATTTTATTTGTATTTCTGTTTATATTTTCACCACACACAATATTTTTTTATCTTTCAACTATGTATGTATGTATGAAACATTATTGAACTATTGAACCACATTACCAATATTAAGTATTCTCGGTACAATCTACAACTGAATACACAGCGCTGCTATATCTATATAATATATATCTAATATATTACATGTAACATGTACACTATTTACAAAACAAATACAGTCATCAAGTAAATAGTCAACACCAAATACGAGTAGACAAATTCAAATACGATTTACGGACAACCGCACAATATACACAGCATGTGCTTTGGCTAGTTTTTTTTGTGCAAAATTCACAACTCTACCTCGCGTACCTGCAGTAATTTTATTATATAAATATTTCATCTTTCATCTTTGGAAGTGAACGTCACGTCATCGGCTTTACAAAAAAAACGATTCCCCTTTATCTCCAAACATATTTGTACTGTGTACATAACTGACTTTATACGTACTCATACTAAAATTGCCATCGGACTTTACTTTTAACTTTTTACATACTACAGAAGTTAGAATTCTTTACCCGTGTGCAATACACACATAAATACTTGTATACGTTTTCCCCCCTTTCAATTTGTGTCTAGAATCACAAAGTACTCAGAATTCCCTCTAGTTGCGAGTGTAAACTGTATGTAGTATGCAGAGTTGAAAAATAAATAAGGAAAACGTTTACTCCCTTGATGATCATATACGTACATGGCAATTGGCATGGTCATTGTGTATAGCCTTTAAAATTATTCAGTGACACTGAATATTGTATGGTTTTCGTACTGTATATACACCTCAACAGAAAAATTCAACGGTTTCCTTTGAGTTTCAAGCATGCACACATCCACACACACGAGTGCATGAAACTTTCATACAAATTATTTCTATTGGAAATTTATTGTGGTTGGTGAAAAATCACGCAATGATTTCAACTCTTGACTATCAAAATCTCAGTCGCGCTTGCAAACACAAAATTTTCAACTTTACATGAACCCCTCGTACTCGCATCTAATCATCAAACATAATACACAAAACAAAACATTCTTTTTTGACTTATTTGTATTCTACCTGTGGAAAATCTTGAAAGAACTCTAAAATAATTTTCGTATGAAGTCATCGCGTATATCCTTTTTTGTCTGAATAATTTGTATATATATATAAACACAGAATTTCATTATATTTTTATAGAATTATAGTCACAAAATTTGTTATTCTCAAGTCTGCCATCGTTGAATCATTACATACTTGATTGCTGGAATACACACGACACACGAGCACTCAACTCAATCGAATCCAACAACAACAAATCGAAAGAATTTTTCATCATTTTCATATGAATCATTTCTACACCACACATCCTCTTCATCGTCCTTTCTTTTCACGATTTTTTCTCCATCTCAAAAAAATAGAAGAAAAATCTCAACTCAACAGAATAGATTCCATACATGTATCTATTATTACTCAAACTACACAGAGAGAATGACAACAGGATTGTCAGTGTACTCCCATTCGATTTGGAATTTGAATTCGATCCTTTTTCCCTTTGCTTTTCGTTCAAAAGTCACAACTCGCACTTGCCACTCTCCAACAAAAAAAAACTGTTCGTAACGTACACACGCAATCTGTAGAATCAAGAATCAAAATTTCATTGTCGTTCTCTATTTGTGTTTTGTCTCTGGTTGGCCATATATATAGATAGGTCTACACACTACAGTATTACACATAAGTACTGATTCATGAATGATGAATAATACAAGAGGATGTGAACTGTTTTTTTTTTGGATCACTATTCTTTTTATTGTATACACACACAAACACAGTACACAAATACAATCAAATGCTACAACAATATCCACAAGAGTATAATAATAAGGTTGTCTCTCATTCTCATCTCTGCACAAAACTCAACCTTAATGTCTAAACTAAAATACAATGTTCACTTTGGCAGATTCAATTCAAGAAAGAGACGAAAGGGAAAAATAAAAAAAACTCCCCAACGTTAAACTCCAAAAGAGAGCCTCACTACCATTCCAGTTCCCTGTGTGTGCTCCTCACCTTGACTTCCACAGTAAGAATGTGAATGTGACTCGCAATTCTCATTCTCTGATTCAGAGGATGCCGACGGATACAACAACAACAAGAAGAAAAGGAGAAAGAACCCCCACATTCATTCTAAAAGTCTCTCTCTCTCTTGTACTTTCAACGGCAACTCTGACTAGTGTACTGTCGTGTGTACATATGTCAAGGCAATGTCTGTCATTCTACTATCTCGTGCTCGGACTCTGTATACGTACAGAGGCAAAGAGCAAAGACAGAAAGTACGAAACCAAATACAAATTTGCAAAAGACTCCGTACGCTGAAAAGACAACTTGTTCCTACTTCTAGAGCCTATAGAGTATAGAGTATTCAGTATTCCACAACTTTTCCTGAAACGTTCCGCTCTCCATACTAATTTACCACAACGCAAAGTCTCCTAACGACAACAATTTCTTTAGGGAATTTCAATGGAAACTATAGGATAGGACTGGAACTTTTCAAATTGAAATTACGTAGGTGGTTCAACATGAAATGATATTTGGTATGAAGGAGTTGAGCTACATAAAAGTGCTTCTAGTATGTCAT
>JAIUND010002788.1:0-19828 GCA_034699125.1 Gisinianus flammeolus | reverse complement strand
AACTATAAGTATCGCCTATGCTTCAACACGGCTGCACTTTCCCCAAGTCCCATTTAAAATACACGGCTGCACTTACCCCAAAATCGGCTGCACTTGCCTCATTTGAGGGGTAAGTGCAGCCGGATTATTTAATTATTTAAATCCCTAACTACGTTTCCAAAACTTTATGAAATCATTGGAGACCGTTTTATTCTCCGTTTTTTTGTTCCTTGTTGCTTTTAATTTTTAACATTCTAATCTATATAGCGTGCGAGTGCAGTCTAAACTAAAAACTTCATTCTTTACATATCCAAACAACGCGTCATATTTCCCTTCTTTTGGCTTCTGTCGTTATTCAGAGTGATTAATTGGAGCTGTTTGTTTAAAAAAATCGTAAATGCCTTCACATAAAAAACTGGTGCGAAATACCGCTCTGAAAAAAAACTTCAAGTTTTAGAGAACAAAAAGCTTGCCCAGCAAGCTCAAAAATATTTTGTCATCAAAACTCCAAAGCTCCATGAAATTATTGGCAATCCCACCATTGAAACTCATCAACCATTTACAGGTTAAAACTTGGACATTTTTTAATTTTAATAGAATCATATTAAAAATATACAAATTCATTTACTGTATATATTTCTGATGGAAGAAATCAACTTTTTGAGTTCGTTTTTTATAATTATAGAGGGACAAGACAATGTAGTAAACGAGAGTGCAGTCTACAGTCTACTACAACGTGTGATGAATCAGTTGATGGTAAATTTACTAAATTCTATTCTATTTATTGACTTTATAATTTGATTACCAAATTCCTTATTTATACATGAAATTAATCTCAAATAAAAAATAGTTTAACTACAAATTAATAAATCATGTTGTTTATATTTTACAGAGGACAATTCTAGTTTAATCAACTTTACAATTGATGACCCAGCCACATGGCCAGCAGTAACAATTTCAACTCGGCAACTCATCGTTTCTTTGGCTCCTTCGTATAAAATCTATTCCGGAAAACCATCAGCTCGTGATGGTTTTAAAATTAAAAAACATATTTTCTACACACATTCTGATAGTGGTAAAGGAAAAGTCCAAAATGACTGGCTTGTTCACAGTCCCATTTCAAATAGTCTCTATTGCTTTCCATGTTGTCTCTATGATTTTGAAAACAAAACAAGCACTTTTTGTAAAAGTGGAAAAGAAAATGCTGGTTTTACAGATTTCAAAAATTATAGTCCGGCGAATAAAATTCAGTGAAATTCGGGCTCGTTTTATGTGTGATTGTTAAAAACGGTTACTGCCATTTGCTTGTCTATATGTATATAAATGTAAATAAATTGTTGGTTATATACCTATATCTACAAAAATATTATAGTAAGTAATTTCAAATTTTAGCTGAATATGTAAACATTAAATAAATTTTCAAAAGTTCACTTGTGTCATGTGTTAATAAAGGATAAAATTGTGTTTAACATGGCGCGTGATAGACGTGTAAATCATTTGTATTTCATTTATACAAAAAATATAAAAATTTTGGGCACACGAGGGGGCGAAATTGAAAATTAAAATCTCAGGGATAATTATTTCACGCAACGCCCCTGCTCACAGCTTGCTTGTAAACTTAATCTATATAGGTAGAACTCAGATGAAAGCTACAGCACTATATGTATATGTGTATATGAGTATACCTACAGGGTGCAAGTATTTAAAAATCAAAATAGAAATTCTGTTCTCCATGTAAAGTGAACTGAAAAACGCACAGCATAAAATTTCTCGTCCGGATATTTTTGAACTTGTACATTTAAATAAATGCATGCAAATGTTTTTATGCCAATCAAAGAAGATGCAAAAAGGAATCACAATATTTAAAATAATAATGCGTATTTTAAAACTTTCAATCCTTACTCAGTAAATACAGAAAGTGTGTAATAAATGCGTGTACAAACTATTCTCTGCAAGGCATGCTCATAGTTCATATGTAAAGTGCAGGAAATGGACGGGGGAAGTAGAAAGAGGAATTTCCCTTTGAGGCTGGACAAACGCTCTCTGCTGCCAGCAGTCTGCGGCCAGGCAAACGTTCTCAGCCGCAATGCTGCTTGCGGCCAGGCAAACGCACATGAAAACTCAGTCCTTAACCTTGAGCCCACATAGATAGTCAGTTATTTTTTGAAAAGGAAATTGACTTTCAAAACAAGCTGTGAACATCAGAAAACTAAAAGGGATTCTCTAAGGGCAATACATGAGTTGGGAATGGAGAAATAAATTCCCAATTGAAGTCGAGTCCACAGTCCACTCTCAACATGAGAAAACTCAATTGGGATTTCTTAGGGCAATAAAAGTTTTACAGCCATCCCAACAATAGCTGTATTTTGAGCCACGTGTATAGCACGTTTCATTGGGATAGTGCTGAAATAGGGTATGGTTTGGAAATATGATGCCCGATCGCTCTTCACTCGCTTGTCGCTCCACATTCACTTTCACAGCACTGTGTCAAAATGCGAGCTAAAACTTCCTATTGATATCATTTTCAATGTAATTTAAGAGGGATTTACAGATAATTTGGATTAAGATTGAAATCAGACACTGGCCGTCTATTTCATTAAATTTTCCGGAACTCGGATGGGACAAATACAATATAGTCTCCGTCGCAGAGAGACTTAAGTATTTTTGCGATACAGCCGCTTTTTCTTCTATTCGCGTTAATCTCGTCAGCATAAGGAAAACATTTTTTATAATTGAAGCATCAACGTTTGTACATCCGTTAAAAACATGAATTTAAAATTAGCCATTTCTGAGTTTTGGAAAATTATGTGCAGCCAGCCTGAACTTCTGACAGACGTTTTTTTGATCGTTCGACTTCCTGTTGCCACTGTGACCAAAGTTGCAGACTTGAATATCCCAAAACTTCAGACCATGTCGAGTCGGCCATGTCATCATATTCTGCCGAAAACAATTTCAAATGGCAAATGTCGTAAATATTAGCTGGCTGCAATTATCCCCAAACTGCAATTCCCCCGAGTGACCCTAATAAAAGAAACAGCCAATTCAACTATACCTTGCAGTTAATTGCAGTTGATTGTAGTAAATGTGAGAATTTCTGCGCACACAACACCACAAAACCGGAGAATTGGAACAAGCACGGTGTGTGTGTGGGAAATTGGAAATTCAAAGGTTTTCCGGGTATTTATGGATGAGAAATAGAAATACACAAAAATAAAACAAGCTTTTTCCGAATGCGGTTAGAATGATTTGCCCCATCAAATTGACATTACACAATTCAAACAAAAATGGCATTTTCTCTCCCAGAAACTTAACTGCATACGGAAATTTGAGCGGTTGCGTGCACAATCAGTTTTAAACGATAAATAAACGGTTGCTTTAATTGGGACAATTTAGAATGGAGAAAAACAATGGACTAAAGATATTACAGTTTTATATACTGCGGATTCCGGGTTTGGGTTTTCATTTGCTTCAATTAAGAAGCAGCCAACCGTTTTGTTCGAGTATAGGAAAATAATTGGAGTCCAAGAATATTTCAGTAATTTAATTGAGCGCTCGAGAAATTATCCACTTGGAAATTGTCTAGGAAATGAAAATTGGAATTATTCGACAATTAATTCCGAGACTTCCTACAAATTCCGACGTGGGTATTTCCATTCCCGAAAGAGGTTAAATTTCCCATTGATATCGCTCCAGTTTTATCGGTGCTTGGATGGAGGAAACAACCGCAGTCAGCATACACAGAGACGAAATTCTTTCGCTTTCTCCAACATCTAAAACAAACATATAGCGGTATTTTTGGTATTCTCTATTTTCTCGGCTGCTTTTGAGCGACGACTTCAAATTCCAAAATGCTGACGCGGTCGGATTTAAGATTAAACTACTGGATTTTGTCAATGGCTTCTCAGCTCCTTTGGATTCCAATTACATTCAACGGAATTTCCGGTCAAATCCAGACTCAAAAATCCATTTCAATGTGGAAAAAATGGATTTTTAAATGCTGGCAGCTGCTCTTCACAAGTCAGATCATTTTCATGACACTCCGGATTTTGCAATCGACTTGCTTCTACTCTGACCAATCATCATCATCTACCGACCGCTGGGATTTCATGCCCATCATGTTAATTCTTAGTCTGAGTCACGCCGCCGCTTTCTCCATCATTTATTCCATTTTTGATATTCAACCGGATCTGAACAACAAAGTCTTCAACCAAATCCTCAAAATCCGCGGCACAATTTCAAACATTTTACATATAAAAACCTTAGTTGGCCTTAGTTGAAGACACATTGTTCAGTTATGGGAACGTTTTCTTTGGGCACATTTCATAAATTGAATTGTATATTTCCAGATGAAATGGAATCAACGCATAAACCAGCCGAATTTCCAAAGAAAACACTGATCGAGTTTCTCATTTGTGTTCTGCCGATTGGATTGTTCGGATTGGTTCTTATTTTTCCGGGTCTTTACTTGATAAATCTGGACATTCCGATTCTCTGGATTTCCCTGGTGCCGATGGAATGGCGGAATTGCTGGACCATTTCCATCTGTCTCTTCATGAACACTTTTAACTTCTTCATTACTATCAATTGGGCCATTTACGTAACGTTTATTATTCTGTCCTTTGTCTCAACTTTCCCCGCCTCCACACAATCCGTCATCCTCAAAATCCGGTAAAAAATCCACAAAATTGAACTCCATAATTTCACAACCAATGTCAAATAAAAACTGTACTACAGGATTTGAGTGTTTTTAATAATTTTTATATAGCGGCAGCAGCTGACAATTGGAGTTTGAGCCTCTGCTGGATTGTCTTTCGAATTTTCGCTGTTTGGAAACGCAATTGAAATTCTACAATTTGGTGTTCGCCCGAGTTCTCTGGCTCGCCAAGCTCATTATTCTGTTTATTTCAATTTTGGGCGGGTTCTCCGCCATTCGAATCTCCCACCGAAATCTTCTGTTGGCCATCATTTACGGCTTCTTCAGTTTGGAAGCCACAATTGTCTACATTGCCATATTCCAGTTGGCGTATCGAGTGACGGGGAAAACGGAGGGATTGCGACGGGTCATCCGGTTGACCTTGTCCGGGTTACAGGTCACCCTCAATCGGAAGTACTGTGAGAAGATGTTGAGGTCAATTCCGAGGTTGGCGATGAATGTTGGTAGATTTCACAAGGTCGAACGAGTTTCCGTCCCGAAATTCCTGGAATTTGTCGTCAAGCAAATCGTGCGGCTCCTCCTTTTTACAGAAGTATAAAATGAAAGCTGAACAGAAGTTTAAAAGATGATGGAATTGAAATTCCAGTTCGGGATTCAAAAAGCAAAATTCGTGGACACGTGGATTTCCATTTGAAAACGATTTCTATGTAAATACGTTTGCTCGGCAATAAAATGACGAAACATATATGGGAAGGAATCTACTTCATTTGATAATTAAATGATAACATCAAGACAGGAGCTCGGAAATTGAATCACATACTGAAACAGGAATCTCATGAGAAAAAACGAGTTGAGTAAAATTGAGTAAATTATCGGATTTGGAAGGAAATTGAACATTTTCCTGAGTTATTTTTATAGGTACATATAATTAAGTCCAGGGCAAACCAATAAAAATGCATCAGTGTACTGTGGTGAAAATATTAAATTATTTTAGCTCTGTGTTTCAATATTCTCTAGTTCACATTCCCAGCTCAAACTAACACAACACAAATTGGACCTATAAAGCAGCCACTTTTCCATGAACGTGAAGTTGGCAAACATTTGCCAGCAAACGCCAGCAAATATGAGAAGTTGGCCAACGACTCAGCAAACGCCAGCAAACATTGGATTTGAGCCGCTTCCCCTTCACTTTTCTCTCTCTCTCTCGCCCACACTGTCCATGCCTTTTCTTTCTATCTTTTCCCAATGTGCATTGGCCATCCATACCTTATTAATGCGTCATTTTGTACAGGAATAAGTGGACAGGATTTGGAAAGGATTATAACGTTTTGAGTTGGAAAATCAGATTTTTATCTGTATTCTTGCACCTGAATAAACAAATATGTATTTTCGAAAAATCTATCTACACTGCTGCTGTGTAAATGAACATTTTTATTAAGTTCCCTTTATTTTGTTGGCGTTGTCGTAGATTCATTCTATATAATATAATATACACAGTACAGAGTGCAGAGACTGATTTTCCGAGTAGGGAAGTCGTAGAATCACAAAGGTAATAATACACATAAAAGAAGCATTTTTTGCTTTGGATTCTGTTGTCCGACTCTAAATTCATAGAAATTCTTGTAACTCTTTTTAATTCTAAATTTTAGATGGCAAATTTTAACGGGGAATTCGATAATTCCAGCGACGACTCTGAAAGTGATTCCACACCCCCACAATCAATAAATCCAATCCCGTGCAAATCTCCGTCGTTGGCGTCCTTGTACAATTCCCCGCCCCAACCAAACTTCGGACGACGGTCGACGTCAAGCTGAGAGTCAGAGGGGTCACGTGGGGATTCACGGAGCTCGTTATCAACCTCGAGTTGCTTGTCTAATGGAAACGATGAGATTCTTTTGGAAAGGTCACGGATTAGAACCCGAATCAACAAGCGCCGGCGTAAAACCAAACACTCCGAGCCTCCGCCACGGAATGGGTCGTCCTCTCGATCACGTTCCCAGTCGCCTCTGGATATGAGTCATATTCCCAGGAAATTCAATCTGGTAATCCCGTTTGAAAAGTGGGAAAAATATTGGCGAAGGAACGAGGACACGGGGAAGTTGCTCAAAGAAGCCAAGACACTGCGTCCCGGGTGGACAGAGCTGGTAATAGAAAATGCTAAGAATTTTAATCCACTGTGCGTCTTCAATTTCAAAGCTCACAAACTAAATCTACAAAAGTCGAGCAGCTCAAATGCCCACTTTCTCGGTTACGGCTACTGTTCTCACCCGGGCTGCACCCTTTCAAATTTGAAACATCGAGGCGCCATAAATGTGGAGAGTCTGTCCACATTTCTGTAACGTGAGTTTCAAGAAGCTGTAATGATATTTGCATATGCATGCTTGAATAGAACATTGCATAAATTGTAGTATTATTATTGTTTCAGTAATTGCTATCCATATTTATTTTATTTTATAAGGGCAGAAAACAAATATCACCACGAATTGGGACTGCAAACAAAGTCTCGCAAGTTAGCATTTGGGAAAAGAGATGAAATGAAGGAAGTTCTCAAGCACAGAAAAGCGCGATCGCTGAGAACAGAGTTATTTCGGAAAGCTGGCAGACAGGCCAGACTCAGCCATGGAAACCGCACGGCCGTTCCCAGTTTAGCAGAAACTTCGTCACGAGGTAAACTGTTATACCTGACCCGGCATATTTAGTTATTTGAGAAAAACATAAAAAACATTGTGTTATGTAAATACAGGTAAAATCTGAAGGCGATCTTTCCCAATGCCCCTTCCAGGATGTCAGAAAGCGGGTAGAAACGGAGTTCAAAGAGGATCCAACCGGAAATTCAAGTTATATTCAACAATTGAGTTACACACCGTTTCAAGTAACACTGTTCTCTCAGAAGCAAATTGACATCTTGCGACAGCTGCGACGTCGCCGCATTCCTTTAGTCGGGCATTTGGATGCAACTGGATGCCTGGTAAAAAAAACTCCCAGGTCGTGTGGTAAGAGGCTATTCTTATGACCCAGGTGGTAAGAGTCAGGTCCTAAGGACACATATAGCACTTCTCTTCACCATTCCCCTATAGGCACATCCGCTCTTTCCATTTGTATTGGAAATTCACTTGGCCTGCTTTAAAAATATATATAGAAGGGAAAAAGGGGAATACATTCTTAGGATTCGGAATCCCTTTTCCTCCACTTTCGCTTGTAATCCTATAGGATTGACAATCTGTATATCCTACATGGATCCACCGGCCGTAATCCCTTGGATTCCGGTGTTCACGAATCCAAGTAATTCCCTTACAGGAATTCCACGGATGTGGTATTCTGAATCTACAGCATTTCGTTCAAACTTATTCCCAAGGATGTGCTATCCCAAGGATATTCTAAATTGGAAGGATTTTCTTAACTTAAACCGAAGGATGTGCAATATTAAATTGACAGGATTTTTTTTACTCGATCCCAAGGATGTCCTATTCTAAATTGACATGATTTCCTTTATTTGATTCTAAGTATGTGCTATTCTATTCAAATTCCAACCTACGTTGAATCCAGAAGAATTCGTATGTTGTATACTTGGGATTACAAATGCTGCAATCCTGAGGGATTCCTGGCTTGCGTAATCTCCTGGATTCAGAAAAAGGGAATCCCAAGGATACGGCTAATACACTAAGAGAATGGGGGATATACAAAGGATTCCGGTCACGTGACTGGGTTTGGGATTACATTAGGATTGACAATTTCCTGAATCTGTGGGATTCAGAAAAAATGTACCTAATCCTAATTCAAAAGCTTATACATTACGTGAATGGGGGATATACAAAGGATTACAGACAATATAGTGATGGACAAATTGGACAATTAGGATTCCATTTCTCTAAGGGTGTAGGGAAAAGGTCTCGAAACTCCAATCTGTCGACCCTGCGCTGTCGCTTGTATTTTAGACTCAAATGTATATTATACATAGCGCGTATTTATAGGTGTGACATGACTCAAACCTTTTGTAATGCACGCTCGTACGCCTCTGAGCACGTTAGCATAAACGAACGCGCACGCAAATTCTCCTTCTAGGGTAAAATGGTAATAGCGTATATAATAGCCGACGATATTCGATTTATTTCAATATTTCATTTGTAATGAATTGCTTTGAAGAGCTTTGAATGAAAAAGTATATCAAAATAGAAAAGGTGGAGAAATGAGGAAAGAAAATGTATAGGATATATAGGAGCGGATATGCGTATAGGGGAATGGCGAAGAGAAGTGCTATATGTGTCCTTAGGACCTGACTCTTACCACCTGGGTCATAAGAATAGCCTCTTACCACCCGGGTCAGAGAGGGCTGGTCCTTTTACGACCTGGATACTCTTCTCACCCACGACATATATATTACACACACGTCGAAAAACAACAAAACTCGAACTTTGTGTTTACGACGCAGGAGTGAAATGGGATTCCAACGACCGCTTTGAAATCCACATACAAAATCCCTTTGCTATATATATATATATATACACAGATGAAATCTCCACATTTTCTCTCAACTATCTATACTATAAGCAAAGAATTCTATATGTTTATGTGAGACTCAACTCTGTTCAAACTATTGAACGTAGATAGTTGAGAGTTTTACATGTAAGGACTACTTTTTTGTCTCATACAACATAGGCTCATCAAAATTTGAAAAATGTTCCTCTAAAGGACCCGCATTGACATTTTCCTGTTTTTTATTGTACCAAATCGAGTCCAATTAAAATAATAATTTGATGTTGGAAATGTGACAAATGAGCAAGTTTTTTTTAAACATCTGGGGAAAATCAATACGCTCTTCATTTAAAAAAGTTCTTTTGGACAAATTTTAAAAAACAAACAAACTCATTTGGAAACTTGGCAACATAATTTGAATATTTGACGAACTTAGGTATTTTTGGAATTAAATAAATAAGTGAATTAATTTTAATTGCGTAATCGGGCTGAAAGCGACGGGCTGAAAGCGACAATTTTATATTTTAGTTGTGATTTCAAAAAAATGACTAGAGGTAAAAGCGAGGGGCCGGGGGCGAGAAAGGGATGTAGTCCAATTAACAGTTTTCAATGTGAATGTAAGTCGATTTCGGGCTCAGTGATTCATCTTAAAGACAAATGGTTGAAGTGAAAGTTGGATAGAATTCAGAAGCGTTTATTGAAGATATAACAGGATGTTGGCAAAGTTGTTTGAAAGAAAAGGGAGGCCAGGAAAAGATTTAAGTAGCTACAGAGCGTTTCGTGTCGAGAGAAGCAAGTGAGGAGGCGGATTTGGCGGGCAATCTATGTAGTCGATCTAAATAATTAATTGTACTTGAGTTTCGGAACTGCTTGCATATTATTAATTGCTTGCAAATTTAAGTACAATAGCAAGTTATGCTAGGTCAGGTCAAGACTTTTAAGTAGAAGCACAGGAGAGCAGGGAATGAAAAAGAAATGGCATCTGTTGCCTAAGTATATGGGAGAAAAACACTATTTTGGGGGTCGCTGGAGGCGACGGGTTTTTGTACTTGTATATATATACTTACCAAGTCTATATAAAACGAATTGTGAACTGTGTGTGAGGAGAGGGGACTCAAAAGGGACTCTCCCTTGAAAATTCCTAATTTTTTATACACATGTTATTTCCAGTCATTTGATTTTATTTGCTGTTCTCAATTCTTTGGGGAGGAGTCTGATAGTTGTATAATAGAATTTGACTGGAGGAAATTAAATAGAAGATTCTGTTTAATTCTATCAATGCTATATCATAATCATAATTAACATCTGATCCAAAGTACAATATCTGGGATTTATAGACTTTTATCAAACGACTGTGAAATCCCAGATATACTTCGGAAATGGGAACAAAACTCATCTGAAAATGAAAATGATGGCCAAACTATAATTTTTGGTAAGAAGAAAAACTCGTCTGAGACTGAGAGAAAAAATCGAGCTCATTTGAGCTATAAATCTTGAATTTAAATATACGAAATTGGAACTCTCATCTTTTTGTTGACTGGAAATAAAAATATATACATTTCTCAACATTACTCATAATTTGTCCAAGTTCTGAATCAATGTTTATGTTTGCTGTTCAATATAATAAAAGTCTAAACATTCTTATCCAAATCCACAACGGCATCTCACATAACATTATACTTTATATGATTAGATTACGTACATATCGTTAAATACTTACCAAAAAAGATTTTTCCAAAATACATTATCACACACACAGGTTCATTTTATGATTCCACGAAAAGTCATTTGCGCACACAACTCCACACACACTTTTAGATGACAAATGTTCAAATTGTATGTATATGTATATGTGCAGGGCAGAGATTCACTTTGCCTTAAATTCACAGTCGAAACTCCTCAACAATACGAAAACAAATATCCACAGTTTTCTACAGGCATTTGTCATTTTATTTGACAAAACTGATGCTGATTTCTTTAGGGAAATCACAAAAAAATCCGTTTCGTTTCACCTGCACGATTTCCCCTCTTTGATTTTGGTCATTTCACCTCACTTTTTAAACGGCTCCTCAATTCTGTGTCAATTCCTCTATACTTGTTGAAAGAACGACTGTGGATTATACATGAAAAAAATATGTACTTAATTTCACTTGTTGTTTGTGAAGATGTGGAGACACCACAGAAGAAATGGAAGCCGTTTTGTGTGGGGGAGTTTGAGAGTGTGAGGAAATGAAGGGAGAGACTTTTGTTTTGTTTTTTGTTTCACTCAGACATTGCTCAAAAGGTTTCGTGAAAGAAATGAGAATTTCCTTCCTCACACAAGTGCATTTTATGAGTGCTTGTGTTTTTGTAACTGTGTGTGGAGAAGGTACATGCAGACACATATTAGACACAGACGACGGACGACAGAAGAGGAAGAAAAGGCACTCCTCTCGGTTGACACAACTGTCATTTAGTTTTATTTCTTCCTGTGTGCTATGGTTAAAAGATAAGATACATCAGAGAGGTGTTGGGGAAATCTCCTCTCACTTGAAATCAATGTGAAATATTTACATATGGAAGTATTACAATATTTCCAACTATACCGTAAAACCAAGAACAAACGCCCACAGTCAACAAGCACATAACTCCTCCATAAATGCTATTGAAATACAGATATTAGAAATTAGATGCTTAATTTCATTAATTCATAATTATGTACGCGTGATTGCATTTTGAGACCAAACGTCGTGCTATATACTTTTAATTCGCACAATACAAAACACAGACGATTTTCGTAAAATAGCCATGTAAATTAGGAACATTGAAATTCGTTGAAGAGAGAGAGAGAGAAAGAAGAGAAAACGGAGTGGAGACATTTTCCTGCCGCGTTGTGATCCTTGCAGAAAATGCATTTGAAGTATTTGAACCTCGCACAAACAATATACAAGAGAATTCAATTTGAATTCCCAATCCCCCCAAATAAATCTATTTTCCTTCCCATATGGTATAATCATCATTTATTGTATGGACAGGCTGAACAATTGAATGGAGTAATGGGATATGCGAAGGAGAAGGAAAACTGTGGTTCATTTGATTTGGGTATACAAATAACGAATTCATTTTTCAGTTATAACAACAATAATTAAAGCACTAATTTCCTCCTTTGAATTGTGAATCGGATTTTCTATATTCCTCCAACAAAGAAGACTTTTCATGCATGTGTAAAGTAAATGACAAATTACAAATTAGGAGATTGATGAGGGATTTTAGTTGGATGTGAAGATGAATGGGGGACAAAAGACCCCATTTGAAAGTAGATACTCTTCCGTCGAGTACATATAGCCAAATATGAGAAAGTCCGGTTCATAAATGGCATACAAATCCTTCAGGCTCTTTCGGCTCCCCTGGGAAAAGTACTGTCCTCTTCTTTTCATCGTTCGGCAGAGAAGGCCATGGGTCATTTCCCACCGGGCTGTCAGAGAGTTTTCATAGATTTGAAAGACGTGATTGTAGTCAGTCAACAAAGGAATTGCGGTGTATTTGAGTTGAGTTGACCCAATTAGAAAAACCAAAAAACCAATTAAAAACCTAAAGACTATATAATCGAAACAGTCAAAGTTGATTACGTTGACAATTTAAATTGGCAATGTCCGAAATTCTGAATTGAGTTCACGGCTCTTTGAAAAAATTGGGCAATCGTAAAGTAAACGTTCAACTTAATTGTCTGAATTTTTATTCGGAATTTTTTTTATATTTACCCGTGTTCGCTTCAAATTCATAACGGTTTTTAAATTAATTGGGCGTTCCAATGCGTTGACTGTAAATAAAGTGACAGAGAAACTCAATTAATCAATGAGTCTTTAATTGCTGATTGTTTTTCTAGCGTTTTGCCAGTGTGAATCGACATATTCAGCTTGGCTGTACAGTATAAAGCTATGCAAAGTTTTTCTCACGTATATGTTCAAAATTTGAAAAAGTTTAAAGTAGGATCAAGGAAACTACACAGTTTAAATTTTGGTATAATACTTTTTTGCCTTTTTTTAGCCCGCAGGAACTCGTTTGTTTTCCTGTAAATGTCAGTAGATTGGGTTTTTATAAAGTTTATTATTTGTAATGCTGTGACACAATGCTGACGATCAAGGACTTTTATTTGAACATATGGGTTTTTAATTTTTTGCTAAAGCGTGTATGTGCTTCCAATTCGAGTTGACACTTCTACATATACTCTGTACAAAGAAAAAAGGTTTTGGTATCTAGCGGTGCACAAAATTCACAATTGTGTGCACACTATTCACTTGTTAGTAGTTGTATTGAAAATCGTGGAAGCAACAATTGACTACAAGCCCGAAAATCTATTACATTTTGGTTGTGGAACACTTTGTATTACTGTGTTTATTCTCAATGCTGTCGAGAAAAAGTATTTGCTCAAGGACAATGTTTTCGTCGCAGTTAGTATCTACAATAGCATTTTTGACCATTTCAAAGGTAAATTTAAATCACAATCATTTGAGTAAAATCTAAATAGTTAAAATTGGAAAGCACTTACTAACTTTTTGTCTATTTGTTTTAAACTAAGGAACCTGGACTCGTTTCAAATCAAAAATTCTACGACCTGTCCCTTCAGGAATTACTTGGAGTATTTTTAGGTCCCGCGTTTATGGGTCTAGCTGTCATTCACGCTTTCCTTTTTCTACTCAATCCGAATGGCTTCAATTTTGCTCATTCAATGCTGCCAGAAACCTGGAAAGGCTTTTGTTCCATCTGCATTTTTGCACTTTTTGAGTTGTATGTGAGCACTGCATGGATTTCTGTGGGTGCATTCGCAACGTTAGCAGAACTCTCGTTCTTTGTCGCAGCTGAGGAAAAAATTACAATTGGTCATTTAAAATTAAATGAAATTGAACCTGATGAAAATGAAGACCCAGGATCAGGAAGCGCTGAGGTTGCGAAATTGGTCCGTAATGCAATAAAAAACTGCCGCCTCGTCCAACAGCAAATTCAAATCTTCAACCAAACGTTTTGTGAATCTATTTTTGCAGCCAAAGTTTTCTTTATGTCTTCTTGCATGTTCCAAATTTTTATTGCGATTCGCTGTTTTCATAAATCGCCGTTGCTCTCTGGACTTTTTTTCATACTTGGCGGTTATTTGTCTGCTCTATTTGTTCTTCTCTATGACAAAGCATTTAGGATACCTGAGAAAATGCAAAACTACAAGCAAGAGATGCTATTAGCTAATTCCCGAATTCGGGGTACAGACACAAATTTTATTCAGCAGAAGATCAATTTTCGCAAAATACAATCCCTTCAAGCATGTGGAATTAAAATTGGCCAATTTAAAACTTTAGAAAAAACATCATCACCCGAATTTATTGATTTTACAGTCGGGCAAGTTGTTGATCTGCTTATTACTTTTCCGGCCTAGAGCGTGTGTATAGGCTAACAAGTGAAATTGGTATGATTGTAACAACCTTGTAATATATACGCACAAAGTTGCTAGTGTATACAAAACTGTTTGTTTTTACACCTTAATGTTTGTAAGCGCATTTAATGTATACTGTTATTGCACGTAATCTATAAGCGAAGGAAAAAAATCATGAAAATATCACCAAAGTATTGTGAGAATTCGATCATCTTTGTCTCAACGGTTTTTGCATGCCGTTTATTTTATTGACATTTTTGTCAAACGTTTTTTGAAAACTTACAAAGAGTAATAAAAGAGACGCGTGTGTGTGCAGGGAATTGAAACTCCTATATATCAAATTAAAAAGAATGTCAAGTGCCAATAATTATCATTTGGTGTATTAAGGAAGCTGTGTATGGAATTTGATGCAAATCTAAAATACTTGAATTTTTCAGTTTTTTTTAACACGCGATCTTGCTCAGAGATCTACAAATATTTTGGTGGGAATTTTACAAATTCGTTGTTTATAAACATATATATACTGTCCATCTGGAAATATACTAGATTTTAGTTTTTTTTCATCGAAAGACAATTTTTCAATGATCCCATATGTAGATATGAGAGCATTGAGCAGATTGTCTTTCGATGAAAAAAAACTAAAATCTAGTTTATTTCCGGATGGAGAGTAGTTTAAAAGATATTTGAGTTTTCCTTCTGGCCGCTTTGGCGTCTTGATGATTTTGCAATTCGAAAAAAATCACAAGAAAGAAATCGTCATATATATTTTCTTAGAGTTATATATACTCTAAGTATATTTTGTTTTAATTTAACTATATAAAGTTTGTAAATTAATTAAAAATATTTGCAATTTTTTTACAAATTTCTATAACTATTTCTATAAAATAGCCCATGTGTTTCTACATATGCAAAATGCAAAATATGCAAAAAAGTGAAAAGTCGTATTCGACCCGTTCTATTCACAACTTCATATATATATATACCAACTTATTTGAGACAAAAAAAGTAAAAGACTTACATCCTTGTCACTGCATGTACCAGTTGCACCCACACAGCACTTCTTCTTGCCTGGACACGAACACTGATGTGTGTCCACACACACATTTAAAAAAACAAAACAAAAAAAAAACAAGAATGAGTTTGAACTCAAAAATTTGGCCGCACTTTTCTTTACAGACAATCCTTGGGTTGGAGGAAATTTTTCTTTTTTTTTTTTGTATTTTGTATTTTTTTCTTAACCGTTGCGCCGTTAACGGTAGAAATGTAGAGGAAAATACTCATCAGCACCACAGAAACGATCCTAATACAGTCGTAATATACTACATATATACAGAACCAGTAAGACAAACAAACAAAATACAGGGAGGATGCACAATTTTTCATTTTTATTTTTTCATTTTTAAAAGTCCGGCAAAAGAGGAGTGTGGGATCGTTGGATTTTGAATTTCCATTGAACTTTCCGCTCATGCCTTTGTCGCTTCTTCTCTCGTTTCCAGTCGTTATTAATCAGACTAATAGAAGCAACAAAAGGCATGTTCAATGGAAATTCAAAATCCAACGATCCCACACTCCTCTTTTATACCGGACTTTTAAAAATGAAAAAATAAAAACGAAAAATTGTGCATCCTGTCTATAATAAAAATCAACAAATTCTCATGTTCAAAATCCCAAACGAACCCACCCACAAAATGTGGAGGGAAACTTCAAAAGTATATTATTATTTTGAATGTATGCGGGTGACACCCAAACTGTGCGGGTGTGTATGTGGAAAGTGTGACCATCAAACTTACAAGGGAAGAGTCCGCATTTTGTTGTTGCTTTTCTTTTGAGTTGAGAGCTTTGAGTTTTATTTATTGGTGTTGTTGTTGTTGTCGTTGTTGAGGACTATAGAGTGACTTGTCTGATTCTGATTTGTCTGTGATTATATGAGAGAACTTTGACCAATTCCCTGCCTTTTTATTCACCAAAATATGCTCGCTCGACTGTGTGTATGGTTTGACGGTTCTCTCATTGTCAGTTCATTCACACATTCACATTCACATTGTGAGTTGTCAGGATTTGGAGGAGAAATTGAGGGAGGGCATTGACTCGGCCATTCTCTCATTCTCAGCCTACCCCAATTTCTAATTCATTGTATCTAATAAATTGTATTCATTAGCACATTTATATATACAAAACAACTGTTTTGGGGGGAATTAGCGCGTTGGCAGAACATTTGGAAAGTGCGCATTCATTCATTATATACATATATATAGCTGTATTATATATTCCTTGTAAAATTATGAATTCATCCTCGATTATCCACAGACAGATGACATTTGAAATTCCTCGCATATATATATATTGTATTTACCGTATAAGCTGTTATAGAACCCCACCCTCTTATAGAACCCCAGGTCTGCAGAGACTAAATCCTGCGCCCATTTCAAATACGTTGTCGTAAATACATAATTCTCACATTCCACCCTGGGGTTCTATAACATATTCAAATACAACCCCAGGTGTTCTATTACAGCTTATACGGTACATGAGTCCTCAAATACCTTAGAAAAATGGTCGAATACACACACACACACACGCACACACATGTGGGAAATTCGTACAAAGGCGTGAAAAAAGTTGGGAAATTCTTCAAGCTTTTGAAACCTTTTCAGAATTTGTTGCTTTCAAGTTTGAATATATATCAATATCAATATATACCGTACATTTTTTTACTTAAAATTCGGATGAGTTTGAAGATGGGCATAATCGGAATACCCGTTTCGGTTCTACCCGGGTTTTTCCGGGTTTTCCTTCTGTTTTACTAATATTTTTTGGTTCTTCAACGATTCTGGGGTAAAAATAAAAACATGAGGAATCCGAATTCAAAGAGTCAAACTTTAAGAAATCCGAATTGAAAACCCCGAATTCCCGTGTTTCTCGGAGTTTTTGACCTGCTTCCAAACTGTAAAGAAAATCCCATCCCATCAGGCCTGAATTTTTCCGGCCATGCCTGAAATTTCTTCGCCATGCCTTTATAATAAGTATATACAATTTCTCGCTCCGTGGTTTGGACCCCCCCGCTATGTACAGGGATTTTATATTTGTACTTTTGAATTTGAACATCCATCAAATATATATTACTGCGGAGTTTTTGTATTAAGTACGTATATATTATTATGCATGCCTTTTGAAGGACGGCGGAAGTACATATCGTTTGTTAAGTTTAAAAACGAACTATAATTATTTTCCTGAATTTCGTTTGACCGGGGTTGACCTGTTCTGGAGGTCAAAGTATTAGAGATGGAGCTTTGGGTCAAGCGACATTATTGTAGAGCAGGTCATGACGATCATGACAAGTCAGATGGGAGTGGGCGGACGGGTGGGGTGCAGTGTAGCGGGTCGGACGTGACATGGGGCACGACTGCCAAGACGTTCCGACTCCTCAACGAATTCAACTCCATCCCTGACGACAATGAGTCTTATCCACATGACCATGACCATGACGAGTCCTCGGCGTCATCATCATCATCATTCGTGTCCAGCAGCACCGCAGCAGCTGTTCCGACTCGCAGCAATAGCAATAGTAATGCAAGCAAGACCCCCCACGATGTCGTCATCCACATACAAAAACCAAGAGTCCCGCCCCCCTCCCACGTCATCCGCTACATTTTCATAAGTCGGACAAACTTGACAAGCTTGGACGTGGGTGCTCTCCCTCGGCTGTTGGACCATCTTGAGATTCGTCTCTTGGCACTCATCCACAACCAACAATTGGTCTCGATTGGGAGTGGGCCGTGGATGGGGGGCTGGAAGTTGAGGGAGCTCCACATCACGGGCTCTCCAAAGTTGAGGAAAATGGGGCTAGGCCAGACGCTCCGCCATCTTGTCACCCCCAGAAGCTTCCTCACCCGGGTTGTGTTGGAGGAGACGGGCATGTCCGGTGCTTCTCGTATCCCCGGAATGGCCTTCGTCCGCAGTCTTGAGACTGTGGTTCTCTCCCCCTGGAATAGGAATAGCTCGGCTCGGATCCGTCTTCAACCTTGTCAGTGGTGGGCAAATGTGAGGCTGCGCCGGCTCATTTTGAGCGACAATCGAATCCAGGCCGTGCCCGCACAGGCTTTCCTCGTCAACAACAACAACGAGAATGACGATGACGATGACGATGAGGAAATGGACTCGAGGAGCCTTGTTATTGGTGCTGCCGCTGCCACCACCAGCACCACTACCAAGAGGACCATCCCTCGACGCCTGACGGTTGGTTTGGATGAATGTTTTTTGATAGACTCGCATTTTCATCCCGATTTTTCCGGCCGCCCATTAATATCGCCAGCGGCGTTGAGAAGAAAATGAATTGTTCTGGGCGGCGGCGGAACTCGAATTCGAACTGGAACAGCTCCTCCTTGGACTGTTGGGAGATGAGACGCCCCATGAACTGGAAATAAATTGTCAAATTTTTCATGCGCACAATGTGTTCTAAGTCAGTTTTTAGGAAGCTGCCTACTGTATTCATTTTGTCCGTCCGTCTGTCTGTCCGCCTGTCCCTCTTCCTATATGCGTTAATAAGCATATCGTCCATTTAGTTTCGAATCGTACTATAATCATTTGGCCCCATAAGGTGAATTCACGTGCCCCGTCGTATACCCTAACGTGCGTATGCTCCTTTGGGGGCCAAATGATTATAGTACGATTCAGAACTAAATGGACGATATGGAATTTTCCACTCTGTTTCGTATGTATTCCCATGCTATCAAACGGGAAGTATATAACGTATAGTGATTTCCTATATACGTTCTCTTCCACGCGCAGGTACATATGGGCTGGATATGCGTGTGGAGTGGAGCAACACTTACTGCGCAGTTACCCATTCTCAAGGAGTAGCATAGCATATAGCTGTATAGCATACATAGCTAACTGCGCAGTTTCATATTCTCGCACATTCCATTGCCTGAACTCGGTATGCTTAAGCATATGGAATTTTTTCCATATGGTTAAGACATAAGTATCACATAATACTTGTCTACATAGTCACATGTGACATGTAGGATAGGTAACTCATATATATACCACTTGGTTAGTCCCCACAGCACATGGAATTTTCCACTGCGCAGTTTCATCCTGTGCTCCGCCCATTTGTCCCCTCTTGTCCTGCATCACTTGCATTAGCGTACATACGTTGTCCTCTTTTGTCCCTTTGGGCGGGAAATTCAAATAAACGTTTTGTAAACGTTTGTACTTTGGCGGGAAATTCAAATAAACGGTTTTTAAACGTTTGTCTTTTGGCGGGAAATTCAAATAAACGTTTTGTAAACGTTTGTACTTTGGCGGGAAATTCAAATAAA
>JAIUND010002787.1:0-19834 GCA_034699125.1 Gisinianus flammeolus | reverse complement strand
CCCCCCCCCCCCCCAAAAAAAAGAGGTAAAACGCAGTTTTATTTAGTAACTTTTTGTTATGCCATGTGGAATGATTTCTCCTATATATATTTTCCTCCGCTTTATGTACCGCTGTTTTTTTTTGTTCTGGTTTGTTTGAGAGCAAAGGAAACGAAGCGAAAATATGAACCGTTTTTTCTTCATCTTCTTTGTCTAAGATACTTCCTTCGTCTATAGTTTGTCTAGTTTTGAGTGTTGGATTTGGATTTCGAGGAATCATATATAATAAGAATAAAAGAGATGCTCAAACTCGGAACTACAAACTGCATTGTAGGTATAAGAAAAGAAAAGAGAATGAGGAAAAGGAGAGCTTTGAATTTGAATTGAAACTCGTTGTATGTAACGTGTTTGAGAGTAAAATATAAAATGCAATGTGGAGCCTCGATCTCGATACATAAGGAAAGGAAGAAGATTTGGATTTGGATTTGGAGATGGTCATAATTGTAAATGTAAATGTACTTAATAATTGTGATCATGGATGGACGACTGATTGCAAATGGCAATGGCAATGGCAGTGGCAGCAGGGAATTTCAACCGTATGATGACGCGAGAGTTGAAGAGCATCTGCCTCTGCTGTAAAAAACCATGTGAAAATCCATCCGTTATATTCCATCCCAATTATTACACACATACCTACACACTACACAGGCGAATTCAAATCCCATTAAACACGTGCTCTGTATTTATTGCTGCAAGGTGAACTGGTGAACACATCTCTTGGATTTTTATACATACAGATGTGTGTGCATATTAAATATTTAGGGGGTGAGTAAGCGAGGAAATTATATAAGAAGAGAATATCTATGAAATATCTGTAACATATAATGGAAATGGAAATGGAAATGGAAATGGGAAATTGAATATGGAGAAACAAAATGAGTTGGTTGTCTGACCTTGTCCTTGCCATCAAATTACTCTGTCAACTTTCAACTTACATAAGTTTGAAAATGTCAAGTTTTTATGACATCAAAGTAGTAAAAGTACAGAAACAGAGTGTCGACTGTCGAGTCGCTCCTGGTTATTTGTTTTTTGCATAAATTGGGAACATGTTGTCACCCTCACCCATCAACTTTGGAGAAATATGACGATGACGAGATGACGACGTCCTCACCTCTTTTATTTTTATTATTACATATCGTATATATATTGAGCAGATCGAGTACACACTACAAATTTTGCAAATTGCAAATTGCTACATGAAATACTATACTAATAGGATTTTTGCTGTTCTTTTGCTCTTGCTGTCTGTGTGTGTGTGTGTGTGTGTGTGCGGTTTCTGCATGCGGTGATGAGGAGGAAAATGATGGGGAACCAACCAAAATAAAATAAAATGTGCCGAAAATAAATACATACATGATTCATATTGCGATTGCATGTTCCAACTTTCAAGTAGGGTGTGACGACTGACGACAGAGTCAGAGTCAGAGCAATAAAGAGTCAGCAAATATGTATACGGATATAAGTACTTAGTTAGTTTTGATTGTGGGCATTCGAATTCGCTCATGTAATGATTTAATGTCGTTCCATGACGTTACATCACGTAATTGAGTAAATCCATAATTAACAAAGACATTGACCGTGCGCGAGTTGTGAGTTTTTGTGAGTGCTGCCATTATCTTTTGTAGCTTTAACGTTTTGACCCACAGCAAATAAAGCAAATAATATGTATAGCAAAGCAGAAGCAGCGAGAGCAGAAGCAAATATGTATAGATATATGAAATGGATTATGATTATGAAGACGAAGAAAAAAGTGGAGTTTGATGGTGATTTTGACCACGCATAAGGAATGAGAATAAATGACCTCTGTCATTATATTCTCCATTTGAATAGTTTTAGTTTTAATTTTAGTGCGTGGCCGGATAATTGAATTTCAGTTGCTTGCTCAGACGTTTTTTCACTTGCTTCCACTTTTGCTCTGTCTGTATATAAATATGAAATATCCAAAGTTAATGCGTATTTGTTAATGTTTTTCTCTCTTGTGTACTTAATTGCTTCCTTTTATTTCGTTCTCTCTCTCTCCACGCCATGCCATCGACATCCTCACAGCTAAGAAAAATATCAGACAGTTAATTGCGCTATATGAAAATAGAAATTCATTTACCATTTACCTTACATTTGCAGGCTTTTATGCCTTTTCTTTTGCCTGCGACAATGTGCTCAATGATAAAGTGGACGTAAAAATGGTGATTTTTTAATATGCAAGGGCATTTTATCACACTAACAATAAGGATTCCTCAGTTGCTCTTGCTCTCCTCGTGAAATTACCAAATTACGGTATTAATTACCAAATGATTGTTGCAACTAATCGTGATGACTCACAGTCAACGTCAACAGTCAAGGCAAAACCCATTCCATGCCAAGAAATCATTTCTGCAAATCCATTTATATCTTATACATAGCTGTAATTAGTCAACTCATTTAGATTCTAAATCCAATCCAACTCCAATTTTAAAAATTTTCCACAAGAAACGCTTTATAAGCAAAAGCAAAGCTCCTGAATATATAACGTGAAATTAAAAATGAGGAAATGCGACAACAGGGAAATTTTTTCGAGTAGGTAGTTTTCTTTATTTTTTTGTGATTTTTTAACAGCTGAGTGCAAAATTTGTTGATTGGAAATTGTATAAATGTTGTGTTCTTGTGTTGTGTGTGCGTTACAAAAATTGAGCTCAAAAACTAGATCATAAATATGGAGGTAATAAAGGTGGAAACGAAGGAAATAAATAAGAAGAGAGAAGAGAAATGTGTGTACTGAAACTGAAACTGAAACAACAGATAATAAATTTCCCTGATTCATGTGTGTACTCACATTTATTGTACAATGCACAGAAAAAAGACAAAGACAATGTTGTGCATTGAACAAGATTTGTAATGCTTTTCAAGTTGTTCAACTTGTTTTTATCAGTTTTTTCTTCCTTGTTCAAAAGGAATATGTGATTATTAGTGGTAATAAATTTCCCACTGCCTCGCCATCTTAATTATACTAATTAGAAATCCCTTCCACCACTTACAATAAATGTGTATACAATTTCGTGAAATTGAACACCATAATTTTCAATTCTTAAATTTCATACGATATTAAAATTTTCATTCTCTTTCTCATTCACAAATTCACAATGATTTTAAATTGAAATTGAAATGGAAATTGAGTTCAAAACTCCTCATTATTTATTTGCTAGGGTATAGAATACATAAATATAATAATTTGTAATGTAATGTTTTTATATGGGGAATTGCAGAGTTTACCGGGGCAAAAGGGCTTTGAAGTGTTACAGGAGTCTTTTTATCAGAATAGTACGTGTCAACGGAGCAAAGCAGTATCGGACAAGAAACTCCTCTCCCATCTCCATCAGATGAGTATGAAAAGAGCCTCCTCTTATTCCTCCTCATCCTCCACCCCATCCAATGGCCATCATTTGGTGTACACGGATCAAAATCAAAATCAAAACCAAAACGGGTCACAACATCATCGTTACCAAGGACAAGTCCTGGAGGAGATGGAGCCTCCACCACTTCCGCCCAAACGGTCCACATCCCTCCGTCCGAAAAATGGGGAGATGGGCACGGGAACCCGCTACAAACAATCCATGAGGGAAACGATGACGATGAATCCAAAAAGAGTCTCCATCGCGACATCCAATTTTTGGGAAAATCATCCTGATGTAATAAACGAATATTTTTTTGCCTGAACGGGCGATACCAAACGTATGTATGTCTGTGTGCAAAAGGAATGGTGTGGGCAGTTTCGAGTTTGGCCAGGGAAAATCAGAGAACGTCAATTACAAAATACACGCACCTTTTCTTTTTCTTGTTCTTGTTCTCATCTCTCTTAAAAAAACCTCACACAAGTCACACATTTTTGAACCGTAACAATATTTATGTAGGTATATATAAATTCTGAATGGGGAGAAATCGCGTAGGAATAAGATATATACGATATTTTCAAGTTATCTTAATGTATGATCGTTGGGATGTTTATGTTTACTCTGATTTGATAACAATATTCAACTCAATGTTGGATAATAATGCCAAAAGAGTTTACACCACACCACACACAAATAATTTTGGGAATTTGGGAAGAATCAGAGCAAGACGGGCAGCAGAAAGTGCATGGAAATTTCAATTTTCATTATACACAGATGCAATCAATGCAGTTGCTCCAATCCAATTTCCAATCTCCCATCTCAATCTTTCAATCTTCCATGCATTTTCTATCGTATATACATGTACAAATTAAATTCTGACTGTGTCCCTGCTCTGCTGTGTTGTGTGCTTTGGTAAATCGTGTAAATTGTAAATTGTAAATCTTTCCCAATCCCCAAATTCACACTCTCTCTTATTTCTCTCTCTCACAATTCATAACTACATTTCATTCTTCATTTACTGTATTAAATTTTGTGCACCATGGCGTGGAATATTCTTCTACAAAAAAAATGAAATCTCTTGATTCTTCAAATTGAAATGGTTTGACATGATTTTTTTTTAATTCACTTATCACAATGGTGTGAATTTGAAGGTTTGGTTCTGAGTATGACTTTCCATTTATTTCAAAGATGGTCATGAGGAATATTAACTGTGTGGATTGTGGATAATGATGATGATTGTGATTCTTGGACTCTTTTCAGTTGGGTCACTTTGTTTCGGGGTGGGAAGTGGGTCGCGACCGTTCTGAGACGAATTCGGTTTGGGGCACAACGGACACTGGCAGTGAATGTGTAAATCTTTGGGGTGACCCACCGGGGATCAAAAAAGGTAATTTACCTACATAAGTACATATAAAGCATATATAGAGACAGACTTTTGTCGGAAAATATTGTATAGTTAGTGAATATGTGGGACAGAAATAATAAAATAACAATACTTATAATTATGCTATTGTATTCTCGATAGGGATTCTTCTGCAGCAAAGTGACAAGATGTGGAGTCGCTGGAAGGAACGCTACTGCATTTTAACACGCGACTATTTACATTGCTTTCGAAGATCGACGAGTATTCACCGCTCAGTTCGCTTGAGTGATATGGGAGCCTTCATTTGTAAATTACGGTTGGCTGATATTGATGTGGTTTGGGCCACGAGGAAATCCGGTCCGGTCATTGAGCTTATTTTGTCCCCTGAATCCAACTCTTCCAGACTACGACTGAGAACACCACTGGACACTTATGAAGCCCTTAACAGCTGGTTCGTTTTTCTATTGCTATATATATATATATAATATAATGAATACTTTCAATTTTAAATGTGATTTCACTTCTCAATATGAAAAATAATGACGATTGTGGTTTGGTTGTGTAGGTACACACTTCTCCAAGAGTGTATTTACATGAGCAAAGAGAGAAGACGAGCCATTCGAAATCTACACATTCCCAATACGAACACGAATTCCAATTCCTCGTCACATATGGCGACGACCCTTCAATCACATCGCTCCACGATGAGTAAAAGTGGGGAGTCGGTTACTCATTTATCCGGTTCCGAAGGCTCACCAAATAGTTCTACCAAGTCAAAGTCAACGAGTACGAATACGAGTAAAAGTAATAGCAATTCCAGTCATTCTTCGTCCCATCACGATTCCGAGAATCATCGAACAAATCTCAAAGGAAATCCTCATATGAATCATAACAATAATAATAATAACAACAATAGTAATAATACTGAAGATATTAGTGCTAACAGTCTGTCACTTTGTAAGAATATTGGACGGTCTCTTCATGTTGCCCGCAACAACATCAAGTTGGACAAAGTTCACAAGTATGCGATTCTAGAAGATAATGGACGACAAGTGGAAGAAGAGGAGGACAACGATGATGATGAAGACGATTACTACGATGATAATAAACAATTTCTACAACTTCCCTCCAACAAGTCCAGTTCCAGAGCAAGTATTGCAATTGACACTTCTGGGCATTATGGGAAAATGACCCTCAATGACTTTGTCAGAAATTCATGGAGATCTAATCAGAATAAGCAGGCATCAGGAATGGGAAGTTGCTCAAGAAATCCCAATATCACGTCCATGTCCAGAGATTACTCAACTCCCAGAGATTCTTTGGGAAATCCCAGCACTCACTCCCATTCACAATCCGGGTCCGGATTCACACGTCAACGTCCAGAATCCTGGAACTCTAGTATTTACTATAGAACACCCCTCTCCAATCCTGGAGGAGGAGGCGGTACTTTTCGTCGTGATCCCAACATTACATTTCGATAAACATCACACTTTATAATATTTTTCTACACCTATATACATATGTACACTCCTTTCTTTCTAAACAAAACAAAGTCTAAAGATATAATGTATATATTATATCTACCATTTCTTTATAAATATTATGGGGTCCAATACCAAAATAAATAATAAAGATGTTCCAATTTTAACAACGCACTCCCTCAATTTATTATTATTATAGTATTATTATCAATGAGAGTAGAAATGAAATGTATAAAAACAAAACCACATCATTCCAATGCAAATCAATAAATCGTCTATATTATTAACATGTAATCTGAATATTGGAATCAGTACCAATAGCAAGCAATTTGCATTTTAATACTTATTCATGACATCCTATTATACATTTGATATGAAATTCCACATGGAAAATTACCATGTTATATTATTATGTTATTACAAATACTTATTTTTTTAATATTATTGGGGAAAGTCCATAGGGGTCAGATGAGGCCAAAACATGAGGTTGTCCTAGGATCAACTAGGATGACCAAAGCTTACGGAGATGTTTTTTCCTCAATATATTTAAGACTAATAAAGACCTCTGAAGCCATTTACAAAAATTAAATTGAAGGGGGTGGTGTGGGGAAGAATTTTAATTTTTTTGCTGTGTTCAGATGGGCCTTGCGCGTTTTACCCTACATGCTACAAAAATTCATCGACTTCGATCTTTCAAGTTACAACACGTTCTTTGATAAATTTATTAAAATGGCACTCTTTTTCTTTTTCGAATTTTGAAAAATACGGATTTTATCCGATTCGGCGTTTGGGTATTTGGTGTTCAACCGACTTTTACCCCTTGGGGGATTTTGAGAATGTTTACTTCCTACATTACGTAAAACGTCGTTAAAAACACATTACCAATTTACATAACGTGTCTCAGACTAACCTTTTTAAGGTTTTCTATAAAAAAACAAAAAACCTGCTAAGCGACGGAATGTTTTTGAATTTTCACTATTTTTCCAAGTCTACAAAAAAAACCATTGTGTTCCGAAAACCTAAAAACGAAATTGCGCCTGTTAATGAAACAAAGGGTAATGCTAGGTTTAGAGTATCACTTTCGTTTCACTTCACGACTATGTAGCATCAATGCGGCAGTAAACCTTAAATTATGTACGTCCACAAGATAGCAAATGACAAATTCTACTCAAACAATAACAACAACAAGAGTCAGCAAAATCCTCCTGTAAACTCATAACACCGCTAGATGAACGGCGTAATACAAATAGTTGTAACCACATTCCAGTTCGTATAAATGTTGCCAATATTTTGTTTAATAATAGTTGTAATTTAGTGTTCTCTTTTAGAAGAAATGTCAGGTAGATCAACTGGATGATCTCATCAGCAGGTCATCGTCATCTTTAAAACTATCATCACCGGATCCACCGGCTTAGACGAAAATCAATTAATAAATTAAAATCATCACTTTAAATCCTAATCGGCATTTAAGATTTTAACTATAGATTTACGAATCATCATTTAAAAAAAGATTTGAAAAGCAATTTCCCTCACGCGGGTGTTTCAAAAATGAAATGAAAGGCTTTCATTTTTAAACCTACAAGCTCTCTATTCTAAATGTTCCTTTAACTTATTACAAACCTGTAACTTTATGGCAATACCAGCGTTTGTTGTACTATTCTGTATTACAAATGTATAGTTTTCTAAGATTTGGATCACATGGTTCTCATTTTGAATCGTACTCACCTAAAGACTGTAACGACAAGTTTTAGAAATTTGGTTTACCAAAGAATGACTGACGTTTTCACAATGTACGCTGTACGGAAAGAGTATGAAAATGCAGTAAGCGTAACAATTACATATTTTATGTGCAATTTTTAGTCTTATGTGTGTAAATTTGAATGTACTATATACGTGGGTAGACGTGCAAATCTGACTCTTTTGTTTTTGATATTTGTATCTATTTTATCTACCTCTTAACATCTATTCCTCCCTGCTCAGCTTAAAATTTTAGCTTCCGCTTATCCAATAAATATTAAAAACTAATATGCGTATGTTCTTACTCTTATATACTGTAATTTAAAGGCAAGGCAAGAGGAGTGGAAAGTTCAAGACGAAAAGGATAAGAGAGAAGCAGACGTACAACAATCTGCTCCACCTGGCCATGTCTTGATGGCTGACCACGAACGAGTAGAAGCTCTTGCTTCACTCAAAAAAAACTACAACGAGCTGATAAATGAACTGAATCTCGCACCTATCAGAATTGACACAATGAGAGTCCGTGATCACAAAATCAAATTAGAACAGCAGCTCCAAAAATTATAATTGACAATGGCCATGTTCTCCCGTCCAAAAGTTTGTCAAATTCAGTACTTAATTTGTAAGAGAAATAAGTTTTTCATGTTTAGTTTGAAAGTGTATACGACTATATGTGAGAAGATGACCATGGCAAGTGACTTGTATTTAATTAAAGTGCTAAAAGAATATTGTCCGAATATCAATAGGATATTCTGTGTTAAATACTATTATTTAAATTATTTAAATCCCAATTGGGAGTTAGTATATAACGACAGAGCCTTATCTATATTGTACATAGGTAAGACTGTCAAATATTGTAATGAGTATTTAAATACTCGAGAAAATTGTCTCTCTCTTTCTCGCGTATTCCTTTCTCCGTCCAATTCAAGCCCTGTAACTAACGTTACGAGAATGGGCATGGAAGGGGAAAGAGCAAGCGGTGATGGATTTAGAGAGAGGAAAAAGTAGACGGAGATTCATTCTGTCCATCATTCTGAATATTCTTGTCCATGCGAATAGACGTTTGGTTTTTTTGTCAGTCGTTGGTTTTGTGTTTTTTCCTCAAACCAAATCGACTGTTCTTTCTCTAAAAACACACTTGTTTACTTGAGTATATTTTCCAAGACTTTTATAAAGTCTAGTATATTATTATTATTATCATTAAAATTATTGAGTTCAATTCTGCCTCGAGTTATACTGAAATACAGTCACTCCCCTCACACTCATTACATTTATTGGATTTGAAAACCTCGGATTTTCATTTAAAAATTAAAATATAATAATAAGTATATTTGTGTATTGTATATATATACCTATTACTATTATTGTTATTATATTTTATTCATTCATTCATTGGTCATTTATTCATTTATACTGTCAGAATATCTTATGGATATTCTGTTAAATATTATTATTATTATTATTTAAATTCCCAATTAGGAATTAGCATTTAACGACAGAGCCTTCTCTATATTGCATATAGACAAGACTGTCAAATATTGTAATAAGTATTTAAATACTTAGAGGTAATTCCTCTCTCTCGCCTTTTCTCTCGTTCGTTCTCTCTCGATCATTCCTTCCTCCACAAATTTTGAGCCCTGTAACTTAACGTTACGCAAGCGGGCATGGGAGGGAAATAGCGAGCGAGGACGGATTTGAAGAGATGGAAATGTGGACAGACATTCAGTCTGTCCATCATTCTGAATTTTCTTGTAGAAGCGAATAGACGTGTGCTTTTGCCAGTCCTTTGGTTTTTGTTGAGTTTTCCAAAAATCCAAATCGTTTTCTCTCACTCAAAAAACACACTTGTGTTCTTTGAGTATTTTTCCTTTCCGACTTTAAAGTCGAATTTATATTATTATTATTGTTATTATTAAACATACATACAGTGCCATTCTATACTGTCAGTCTACAGTCAATTCTTTTGGATTTCCTTCTTTTCCTTGGACCTCGGAATCCTCAATTTTCCCACAGGAAACTGGAAATTAAATTGTAAGTTTATTGTGTATATTGTATAAGTGTATTATTATTATTATTATATTTATTTATTGAGCATCCATTCATGTACGTCCTTACAAAAAAAATCGTATTTTACATATTTATTGTATGCAATGTTGTGAAGTTTTGACTATGTGCAATGTTGTCAAATTCGTGAATTTAAATAAATAAGGACATTTTAATAAAATCCTTTTCAATATATTACCTATATAGCACGGTCTGAAAAACCTGAAATCCTCTCATTTTGCAGCCTTGTGGGTCTGTATCATTTAGTTTATTTTTGCTACACTACAATACACGCAAGTCGTTTATGAAATATAAGTATATTTTATGTATAAATTCATGCAATGTTGTATAAGTTTTAATGTTGGATAATTTTATAATTTGTTATAATAAAATTCTTGTTAATATATTCTACCGTATAGCACGATCGAACAATCTCGCAACTCCTCTCATTTACATCGCCAAATGGGACTTCCGCATTTAGTTAATTTTCCCTCCACTCAACAATATTTGTGAGGGTTTTTAAGGTACATGTATACCAATAGTATGA
Organism: Gisinianus flammeolus; assembly: GCA_034699125.1. Lineage (NCBI taxonomy): Eukaryota > Metazoa > Arthropoda > Collembola > Symphypleona > Katiannidae > Gisinianus > Gisinianus flammeolus. The sequence goes on along the minus strand of JAIUND010002787.1, from coordinate 9,259 downwards.
TAAATATGACATTGTAATACCTTCGTATACACACATGAGCGCGACAATACTAATTCATTAAGAATACTTCTGCATTAATGTACAAACGAATCAACTGGTTGTAATGGCAATGGCCAAATCGAGTGAATAAAAACATATCTATCTATCTATACCTATGGTATAATATGTAATCATAATATAAAATACAAAGATAAGGAAAAGGACGCGTAAATACCGTCCTTTTTCATAGGTAAAAATAAATAAATAGATAGTGAGTAGTCTACTACGAGGAGTCGAGCGGGTAGGTTGGGGTTTTGAGCAAACGAGTGTCCCCATACAAATTAAATATACGTAAAATAAATAAGTGTTGAACCTAAATAACTAAAATATTCTATGTTTTATCATCACCACTCCTCATCATCTTATCATGTCATCATAATTATGACCATGTGGTTTGTGTGTAAAACACAAACCACAGTGGCACACTGTTTATTTGTATATTGTTATTATTATTATTATTATACTAGAAAATTGCATAATTTACGGAAATACTCAAATGGCAGAGTTTCTTGAGCGTCCGCACAAGAAACTCGAGTCTGAGTCTTCATTATTATTGTTACTGTATAATAATCTGTTACATAGAATGTATGGAATGACAGTTCATTCCTGAATATATTACAGTTTAGCTCAAAGCGTCTGAGTGTCAAGACACTTTGTCCACAGTTGTGTATTTCAAATGTAAATTATTTTGCATGAATTATTGTCTTGCACAATAATTCTGTTTTCCCATTCTTGTAATGTAAATTGAAAAAGTATAAATAGTAGAGTTTTATGACAAATAAAATCACTCTTGAACTTGAACTGAAATCGAGCTGTCTCCGGCCAATGCCAAAGTTGAAATTCACTTTCTTGAACCATTTCATCTCAAAGTTCGGCGCTTCCAAATTTGGATCTCTTTCTCATCAACATCATCCTCATTCTCTCTATCTTTGCTACAGGTAAAGCATTTCTATCGTCCATGTACTTATATTGCATGCATAGAGGTGATCAGAACTGGTCAACTCACAGTCCTTACATTGGCGTCTATTTACATATGCAAATTTTTTATGTTGTGTACATGTGTGCTGATGGGATGTGTGGATAAGCGATTCTCTCTAATACCTGTGTTTTGTTCTATTCTTATTCCTATATGCAGCACCTAATATCTATCATGGCATCTCGTTCAATCTCTCGTTCTCCAATTTCTCGTGCGGCTTCTCAACATGATGGAGAGTCTGACGTATCCACAGTGGCGTTCCCACCGAGATGCACTGCCTCCCATCATGGTCATTCACGAAGAAGATATACAATTACAATTTCGGTCAATTTAAAAATAAAATAAGTAGATGAGGAAAAAATATTATAGGAAAAACGAATAATAAGTATATATACATATTTAATTGGTTTTTTTTTAAAAGTATATATATAAAGGGAATCTATTGCCATTTTTTGTTTCGATTTGTTGAAAAAACTACATATATTTTGAAATACGGAAAAATTGGAAAAAAGAAAGAAAAGAAACACTTATAGTACTGAAATAAATTGGGAAAAATATACACGAATATTACGTTAAAACAATAAGTATCTAAAGAAAGGGAAAGTAGGAAACAAGAGAAATTAGTGTATATAGTGTTTTTTTTGTAGAAATATACACATCGACAGGAAAAATTTCTAAAATCTGTATTAATAATACATACAGGGAAAACCCAAAATAAGTTACAATAATATTTTATTATCATCAGTTCATGAAGGAAAAAGAAGGATTTAATAATAAATCCACATACAAATTAGTATAGGAAATACGAAATATTATTTTTTGGGGAATTTGAAAATATGAATTGATTTTTTTTGTTAAATAGGGAAAACAAAATACAGTATAAGTATATATATAGGAATTGAATTTACAGATTCACATTAATATTTTACATTGATGATTATACTTATCATAAGTAATATTTTTTTTCCTTTAAAAATTGAATTTAGGTATTTGGGTACTTGAGTACCATGTCATTCAGATCGTATAAGAAAATGATAATAATTTTTTATAAAGTGGAAAAAAAGAAAGTGGTGTAGATTACTTTTAGAATATTTTGAGTTCATGGTTGTATAATATATTTACATGAGACTCGAATACTAGTTAGGACTAGTTATTTTGTACCTTGTAGACAAAAATAAGGGAAAATAGGTATTTAAATATGTAAATGAATTCACTAATACTACTAAATATTGAGATAATCCATATAATTTCAAAACCATCTCATACAGTCATATACGGGAAATTAGTTGACTATCATATAAAAGGGACAAATACATGCAATCGGTCCTTCTTTTCCTATTATACGTTTTTTTGTGGATTTGAATTTTTTTTTAATTTCTTTCTTTAAATACAAGTATTATTCAAAATAGGAGTAAATCCACAAAATACAATACACACTCTATAACCTAAAAACAAACAAATTAGATCAGTTCGGAACTCGACCTAATACATGAAAAAAATTCAAATATATACACAAGTGTAATATAGTTCAACATCTATATTTTTCCAATTTTTTGTCATTAGAGGACAATCTCTTAGTTTCGGGACTCTGCCTGCAAGAGGGTGATGTGACATAAGATTTTCTTGTGCTTGCACTACGCCTAAGTGTTCGGGACGAAGTTTTTGTTTCAACGAAAGCAAACATATTGGTAGATTACGAGGGGGTACTACTTTACACTACATACACTCACTCTCACACATTAACATACGTACATGAGAATTGTTTTTTATTATTTGTCCGAAGTTCAAAATTTTCCCAAGTATTTATAATGATACAAAGCTAATATTTTATGCGTATATGGGAATAACATTGGTCATACTCATGAGCTCATAATTTATTCCAAACAAAGGGAAATTAAATAGAAACAAAGTAAATCCTCCGGTGGAGTAGTGAGAGATGATAAAAGTCGTACCATCACATGCCAAGCAACAATTTATTCATGAAAATCATAGTAATACATTCTAGTAAAATAATTCTTGGTTTAAAGTTTATTTGAACTTTAAATACGAGAATATTTCAAGTTTCAATTTATTTTATGTTGAGTACCTACCTACTTACCTAGCTTTTATATTTTAAATAATTTTAAGTTTGAAGCTTCGAATTTAAATTTTTAATCATGGCTGGTCAAGATGCAGCAGCATTATTAGAATTACAGATTGCTAATGCTAGAGCTGAAAATTTAAAGTTTTTTGTTCAATCTAATCCTATATTCAAAGAAATTGTTTTAGTTGAGGATTGGTCAAATGAAACTGCCCGTATTTGAGCAGCCACACATCATCCAGAGCAAGATTTCAGAGTTATATTAGATAATTTTGAATCTCTAATGGGAATTGATTGGTACGATAGCTGGTCAAATAACCAGTCAACAAATTTAGAATCAAATAGTAGGTAGTATGCGAATTAGATTCAGTCAGGATAGCTTTACATAACAAATCAAAATGAAAGCTGATAAAATTAGATTTGAGGATTTTAAAGAAACTTCCGAATTTATTGTAGCTATGCGCAATGCATTATCTCAATTAGTCCTTACTCAAGACAAATTAGTTTTGAACATCATGAAAAAATTTGTCACAATACCTACAAATGTAGATGATTTATTGTTACATGTTCTTAACTATAGGAAAATTAATTCAAGGGACATTTTTAATTCCAGCCAGACTAGCTCAGTACCAATCAATACAACAATTAATCCAATAATAAATCAATTTCCTTAAAAATAATTTGTCAGTACTTTCTTCAGGTATTAGTGAGGATGAGTTATTAGCATATAGGAACATTAAAGCAAGAATACTTTGTACCTATTGTGGTAATTAGGACATGATGAGCCAGGATGTCAAAAGAAAGTAAAAGATCAGTTATGAGAGAAGGCCAATCACAAAGACAAAAATCGGATTTCATTTTCGGGAATACCTCACCATTTAATTCAAATTTTTTAGACCAAGCAGACTCAATGAGTAAATAGTAATATAAGCGCAAGGTAACGACAAAATTTAAAGTTTTTTAACGGTACATACATAAATTTAAAATTATTCCAACACATTTGATAAGTTTCTTTTGTACATATAATTAACTATAGGAAAATAAGTCCTAGAGATATATTTCTCATATCCGTATTTTCATTTCAATTAGACATAATTTCATACAAGTACAAATTCGACTTCCATATTTAAATTACCACAAAAACCTTTGTTTCAAATTAGAAAATATACCTCTACGATTTGTGGACTGACAAGCAACAACGTATTTATTTAGCTAATTTAATGAGTTCTTTAATGGTTGTTTTAAGTTTAATAAGATTAGCATTATTTCAGGAATTTGTGATAATTAATAATCCCATACGTGAATCATACGTAGAATATAATACTTTTATTAAAAATTCCTTTATTAAAATAGACGTACTTGAAGAAAAAAAATCAAAACAACAATTAAATCAGAAATGTATAAATCATAAAAATCGCAAAGGAAAAACGTAAATGTGTGCGTCAGTTTTTTTATAAGATTTCTTTTAGATCCAGTCGAGGAGATGCAGTTCTTTTTGTATGGTCAAATTCTCTCTGGTCAAATTGCTAATTGGTCAGAATCTCTGCTCACAAATACTCATTGGTCAAATTCTCATGGTCAAAATTCTCTCACTTCGTTCAATAAATTAGATTCAAGATCAATTAAATACTCATAAAAAACCTTACTCACAAGAAAACAAGTCAAACTTCGCAATATCAAAATAAAATGCCACCGTAGATAAACAAAATACATATACATATATATAACTTAAGTCCTTTATATATTTAAAATAGTCAATTCTTTAATTTTGGATTAATACTCTTTACGAAACTTACAACTAATAGGCTATGAAAGTGCTGAAGAATCTCTCAGTAGTTTAGAAAAGTTGTCTTTATTTATTCTAGCCCGGTAAAATTCAAATTAAGTTCAAGTTTTTTTTAATATACAAAAGAGTTTTCCTTTTTTTTATTTGGATTTTTGTCGATTCAATAGAACTAAAATTTGAAGATGTAAACTCGTCACTTCGAAAAGGTACAAAAATAATACGCGTTAGCTTTTCAATAATAAAAAATAAAACATAAATAGAGCAAAATTAGTGCGTCCTAAGAAGGGATCCGAAAAAGTTCGACTCTGGTACAGTGCTTGGCTCTCTTCGAGTATTTTGTACCCATATACTTGTATAAAATAAATATACATATAATAATTTTGCCAGGAATGGCGTATTCTCCTTAATAAGTTCTTGGATCGGTCGGGAGCCCGTTTTAAAAACGGGAGATAACCTCGTAATTATTTGTAATTTTTTCAAAAAAGGAAGTATGAAATTCTAATAGGAAAAACGAATTTAATCTTTTGATAGTAAAAAATTTAAAATTTAACGTTTATTTCAATTAAATTTAACGCAAAATCATAAGCAGCTGAGTAAGAGAGTATTTGTCCAAAAATAGAGTATATTTAAAACATGTGAAATATATACAGATTATTAAAAACCCAATGTTTTTTCTGACGAATATAAGTATTATTATTATTATCATCCACCAGTGTAATTTCCTAACGTAAAACAATGTATATGCATGTGTATTACTCAAAAATGATCCTTAAATATAATAATTTTCAAATGTAGTAGTTGTTATAAGTAATAATATATAATAATAATATCAACAAAAGAAGAAACGTATATAAGCAATATAAAAAAGCAAAAACAAAGATATATATATATACGTACCTTTGTGTACAAAATAAATATGCATATCATGCATGTTCTAATAAATAAAATTAAAATTATGTAGTTCGAATTGGGAATAAAACGTGAGCCGGGTTAAAACCGTTTAGTATGCTCTTGATAAAGTTGCCCAGAAAGACGGTTGGCAACTCGGACATCCTATTTATTCCCATACACGAAAAAGTAGATATAGAAATATCAGGAAAAAATACTAGGTAGGTTAAGTTTTTATTTTGTTTATTATTAACAACAATAATTCTTAATTATATGTAATAATAATATGGCTACTACTTCTGCTACTTCAAGTGGTGAGGACATCACTTTATAACGAAGGGGAGTATGTGAGGGGTATTTGCATACCCTCATACAAGTATATATATAATAATAATATTATAATATGTAAAAAATAAAGATAAGAAAAAGGACAGGAAAATATCCTCTGCCCTTTTCCTTATCCTAAATAAATAAATAGTTAGTCAACTCCGAGGATTCGAGGGAGGGTGTTGGTTTTTTGAGCAAAGCGAGTGTCCCCAAATAATATAATAAGTAAGTGTGAGATTTCCACAAAAGAACTAACTATTTACGTGTTTATCATCCTCATTTTCCTCATCTCTTACTCAATTTACTCATTAAGATAATAACATAAAATAACATGTTCACATCCATGATTTATTTACTCACCTTACTCCATATATATACTGCACATAACTTTCACATGCATATAAACACAACACAAGCAAGCATTACAGCATATTATTTATTTATTTATCCATTTTACCTTTAACCTTATATAAATTTTAACACATAGCATATTTTATATACGAGTTGGTGTTTCCTTCTCCAACCTATACACATACACATACATTTTTATTACCGAGTTGGTGTTTTCGAACTCCTTCATATATTTATTTAACTCAATCATTGATTTTACTCATATAACAAGGCAATATGCTTAAAATCATACATAGTGTACACACAGCACTCATCTTTACCTACGTTTTACCACTGTACATAATACACACACATCTAATTTTACTCCCTATATGTATAACTTAAGATTTTTTAAATGTACATGTAACAGGAAATCATACGTTTTGGTGATTCCTACTTAACCCTTTCTCTGAAAACTTCGTAGAAGGAAGAGGACACTTTTAGAAGACTACCATTTGGTTCAACCCTTTCCCATCACTCTAGGACCCTCAAAACAACATCTGAAAGTCGAGTTTAACTCAGAAATTGGTTCCAGCCTGCACGGTTAATGTAAGGACAAAAAGCTTCTCTTTCAGTTCCAGAGCGGTCTTTCCGTGCGCCACATCGCGTCGGTCTTCCAGAGTGCTGAAGTCTCCTGTGTACGCTACCTCGTTCAGTTGTGTATGGCTTTCAATCAGTTGAAAAGAACTAAAGGCCTTTATGTACCCACTCATTTATTTATTGTACTTGTAATATAACTATTGTTGGGTTTTATTTAAAAACCCACTTAGTTAAATACATTATTATTATTATTTATTTCCATACGTCAGTATGGAAATCTTTCGGTCGCTTCACATCCTCTTACGGCTATGGAGCAGAAGTAAGGGGAATGGGGCAAGGGAAAAAGCGTCCCACGGGAACGTGATTTTCTGTCGCTAATAAATGAAGAGAGGGACGGACCGTGTGGCAATCAGTCGGATTGAGACATTCAAGCAGCCATCTTCTCTCAATATTCTTACATGAGAATTGAGATCGTGTTTTTGTTAGACTTTTCCATATTCTTTTAATTGTCAAATATATACAAAAAGACTACAGTAATTTTCTTTTGTTAATTATTTAGATTTGGGAGTTCTTTGATACAAAATTGAGTGAATTGTGATTCGAATTGTGAATTTTGAGTTGTGAGTTTTGAATTGTGAATTTTGAATCGTGAATCTCGAATTGTGAATTTAATATTGTAAATTAGATACGTCGGATAATCAAAATCTATAGTAAAAGAGAAAAGAGAGCTGAGAATTAGGAGAATAAGGCTCATTCAATAAGAAATAAAAGTGAATCTTGGATTTGTGTAAAAATTGAAAATACTGAAAGTGTCTCTTTTTTTTATATAGATAATTTTACTTATTTTAATCGAACAAAACCCGTCAATATTTCCTCTCACTATTAAATATGTATATATAGAGAGCGAGTTACACCATTTTCATCTCATCCTTTAATATATTTAACACTATACTACTATCATTTAAACTTTAAACTAAATAAATGAATGGGGATTTTCTATTTAAATACTTTAACTGATTCGTCATTTATTTCCATTTGATACTGCGACGAACCATTCGCCTAATCATAAAATAATCTGATATCCTTGTCCACTCAAAGAGAATGTCTTGGTTTTTAAGGACGATGATTTCCCACGAAAACAAATTTAAAATCCCATGGGAAATGAGTTTCTAATGACGTTTTACGTAATTTAGGAAGTAAACATTTTCAAGTTCCCCCAAGGGGTAAAAGTCGGTTGACCTCCATATTGTGACAATACACCAAAACGCCGAATCGGATAAAACACATTTTTTCGAAATTCGAAAAAGTAAAATACAGCAGAATTCATTTAAAAGGGAACCATCGAATCGGGACCGTCAAAAGCCTTAAAGCCAAATTCCCTTACAAATGATCGGTTTTATCATTACCAGTATAGCAGAGCATAGCCCTAAAATACGTCTATTAAACCCGGAATTCCCCTTTAACCGGGTCCCATATAACTGAATTCTACTGTAATGCCATTTTATAAATTCATCAGAGAACACGTAGGTAGAAACTTAAAAAATCGAAATCGATGAATTTTTGAAGCATGTAGGTTAAATCGCGGATCTGAGCACAGCAAAAAATTAATATCCCCCCCCACCGCCCCCTTGAATTATAATTTTTTTAAATGGCTTCAAAATTTGGACATCCTATAGGACAAACTCACGTTTTGGCCTCATCAGAACATACTTATATGGAGTTTCCCAGTTTCGTTCTTTAAATTTGCGATTATCCAGAATAATTTGATACAACTTAATATTTAAACCCTTTTCACTGTTTTCATCAATAAATAATAGTAATAATAATAATAATAAAATCTATAAGCGAAATTATGATGAAAATTAGAACATCTCTTGCCCAAAGTTATTTTTTGTTGGCTTACTTGACATCATATGGATTGGCCTACACGATTTTAGTGACACTCTCCGATAATTCATTTTTCTTGTAGGCCATGTCAACAATTTCTGCATGATTTCCAGTCTAAGAAGAGAGATGCATTGCATTTTCCCATGCTCCATCAGAGATGCGTGATTCTCAATTTCAGCTCGGATGACTTTCTCAAATTCCAGGTCCACTCCGTCTCCCTTTTCATCCAGTCCAATATGCACAACCAAATTTGTGATGTTTTCACCAGTCAATTGTTTGTGGTGCTTTTCCTCATTTGTTTTTGTTGCTGTTGTCGACTCCTCCCGACTGGATTCAACATACTCAA
>JAIUND010002786.1:0-19841 GCA_034699125.1 Gisinianus flammeolus | reverse complement strand
TTCGTTCTTCAGAATGCTCATGACGTTTTCGTTCTTCAGAATTCTCATAGCGTTTTCGCTCTTCGGAATTGTCATGACGCTTTCGTTCTTCAGAATGTCTGCGTTCTTCGGAATTTTTATATTCGTCGTGTCGTTTTCGTTCTTCAGAATTCTCATAACGTTTTCGCTCTTCAGAATTCTCATGACGTTTTCGTTCTGCAGAATTCTCATAGCGTTTTCGCTCTTCGGAATTGTCATGACGCTTTCGTTCTTCAGAATGTCTGCGCTCTTCGGAATTTTTATAGTCGTCGTGACGTTTTCGTTCTTCAGAATTCTCATAACGTTTTCGCTCTTCGGAATTGTCATGACGCTTTCGTTCTTCAGAATGTCTGCGCTCTTCGGAATTTTTATAGCCGTCGTGTCGTCTTCGTTCTGCAGAATTCTCATAGCGTTTTCGCTCTTCTGAATTTTTGAAGTCGTGACGTTTTCGTTCTTCAGAATTCTCATACCGGTTTCGCTCTTCGGAATTGTCATGACGCTTTCGTTCTTCAGAATGTCTGCGCTCTTCGGAATTTTTATAGTCCTCGTGACGTTTTCGTTCTTCAGAATGCTCGTAGCGTCTTCGTTCTTCGGAATTTTCAAACTCCAGTTTGGTCTCAAAATTTTCGGGGTATTCAAGGACTCGTTGATGGTATGGGATAACATGAATTACTTTGGGGGATTCTTCAGGGCGCTCTGCAAAATTCCGGGATTGTAAATGGTACTCGACAACTTCACCCGAAGGTTTTGGGTAGTATTCACTCGAATCAACCGTCTCCACATGTTTGTGGTGGTTGAGACCACTGACGAGTACTGGAACTGGATGTTGAATTGGACCTGGGTGTTGAATTGAAATTGGATGTTGAAATGGACCTGGATGTTGAATTGGACCTGGATGTTGAATTGTTTGATAAGGTTCGTGAAGGGGGTATGCTGTATTATTTTCATAGGATGGACGTGGTGTATTGGGTAAACATTGATCATGATCATAATCGTCATCTTTTTCAGCATGGCAGAAACCACACTTTACAAAATAGAGACCTGTACATAGGAATTAGAAATGAATTGAATTTAAAAAAAAAAAATTGAAATCGAATATTAAATAATGTAAAATGTATAGGAAATTAGAGAGGAGATTAGAGAATTTTCATTTTAATTAAAATTAGTTTGTTTTCAGTATAATTAACTCACGTTGATTACAATTCCGTTCACACTCGAAGTGACACAGATTTTCAAATTCAGTCAGCCCTTTCTCAAAGCCATCGTAGGCACAAATTGGATTCTCCTGAGGATTACAAACAGTTGGAAATGAACACGGACATGAATACGCTTCCGGTCTGCAGTGAGGCAAATACCGTCGTTTGATATCTATATTAACAGAAATTAAATATAATTTTAAAAATAAAGAAGAGAGTTAAATTCAATGCAATTCAGATTAATATTGCATTTGTATATATAGCAAACGGATTCTCATTTGAATGCACAATAATATTGGACCAATTCGTATATAATCCTATATAGTATATAATTTCTAAATTTTGTGGACTTACGAGCAAAATTATCAAAGTTGTACTTGTGAAGCCAGCATCGGTTTTTGAAGACGTAGCCATTATGACCGCAAATTGGGCGTGTTGGAGTGTTGTCACAACTCAGTCCATTCACAAGCACAAAATCCCCGAAAAATCCAAGGACACTGATGCACAGAGTAAAAACTGTCAAAGTCCATCCGTTGTGGAGACCCAATGGGACCATTTTCATTTTTCCACTTTTTTTTCTGCCTACTCGCAGAATCCTCCCTTGGAAATGTCTATAAGTTTTGTTTTCTTCTTTAGTATAAAAACCACACGTTTTTTTTCTTTTTTAAAATTCAATTCAAAAAATTCACAAAACTCTGTCCAAGATGAAGTTCTATACTATAGGGAATTCACAGTATACAATGGAAACTTCTCTCCATCTGGGCGTGTTGCTCCTTCTTTTTTTGCTCTACTTAGACTGAGAATGGATAAATGGATACTGAAGAATCTGCAATTTGCAAAAATCCGTCCGCATCTTTTGTTTAAACTATCATATTAAAATTTACTCAAGGAAAATCTAAACAATAATGAATTCTTAAACATTTTTTCAGCTTTTCTTGAATTGTGACATCGGTTTCAACAAAATGTCTTTCAATTCTCTCGTCTCATCATTTTTTTGTATTAGAAAATGTTTTGTTTTCCCTTCTGAATTTATGCAATCTCTTCAAATCGAATGTCAATCGTGATCCGAAGAAAATATGTGTTTCATTTTCAAACGTTTGTTGTACTTGGCATTTCCCGTCTTTAATTTTAATTTCCATTCATCATATCTCAAAACAATGTAAAGAATCCTGCGACTCAAGATATGTGAGTCAACAGTTGTGTCCGTATGCAAAATGTATGAACGGAATCCGCGTTCAACGGATGCAGCAGAATTTCCCCATATCACAATTTTGTTTTATACATATAATGAGAAGGAAATGAAAGCGTTGACAAAAAAATCCTTGTATATGTATATATGTAGTTTGATTATTTATTAATAATTATCTCCAATATGTATTCGAATCGGCAATGATAATGTGGTGTATTACATATAGTTTTTTCTCATGTTATTTTAAAATATATATGCATTTTAATTTGTATTTATAGTAAGGAGCATAGTTAAACTGGGGTAGTTTAATTGAAATTGGTATATATAGTAGTGCGGTAATAATAATATATTATATTGAAGATTGAAGCATTGTAAATTGTGTGCTTGTGTATATAGATTAAATCTAGTAGATTTACATATGGAATCCTATCAGGACATACAATAATAGACTTTTAGCAGTATTTTGTATAGTATGTACTATATATATTTTTTTCAATTCATATATTCATGCAAAATCGTGTGTAGTGAAATATTATATATATATATATTATATTTTTTTGGCATTCAGCATTCGAAGAAATGATGAAATACATTTGATTAATTGTTAATTTAATAATTGAAATGACAAATACTTAATGTATATACCTAGTTTTTTTTATTAGTATAATAATAATAATTATTATTATTTCTTGTTTTTGATGTTTGTGGTGTGTATGTAGTGCAGTTTCATAACTTGCAATATTATTATAGTTCTAATTAGTAATTTATTACACTATGTTTTAAGGTTGAAAGTGTGCCAGGTACGCTATTATGTAACAAGTTTTTTTTAACAATAACAATAATGTACATATAATATAATATGTAATGTACATGTAAGTAGGTTTATAACTGCACGAGTAGGTTTATATCGTTTATTCGTTTTTACGTAATAACACGCATCTATATAATACGAATACCTCATCATCATTTACATATTATTATTATTATGAGTACATAATGTGTGTATTTACAGTTTTTTTGTTTAAATTGGTGCAAGAAAAAGTCTTAAATGAATCCCTATATGTATACTTATTATACATAATACACACTCGGGGTTTTCTTTTATTACAGATAAAGGAGATTTTTCTTTTAAAATTTGAAATTGAATAATTAATTGCAGTTGTGGCATTATATTGTTAATATAATTAATTCCTTATACATATGCGTCCTCAAGAGGTTTATTATAATATTCTTGATTCATATATAGTTTTACGATGACGCGATGACGATTTACCATTATATGGACTTATATATACCTATATATACATACCTATATATATATTTGTATAGTTTCAAGTTTCAATATATAGTTTGTGAAGTTGAAGTTGAAATGTTTTCCGAAGAGTCGTGTGTGTGGACGAGTCAGTATTTATATGTAATTAAGAATTTTAATTCTGCTGACGTCCTTAATTGTTGAACTACATTGCGGCGATTGATGATTGAACACATGGGGCTGAACACTTTCCATTCCATTTCGCAATTCACAATATTTTGAGTTTTTTTTCTTTTTTGGTATTTAATTAGTTAATAGTGTTAATTAGGTCATAGGTTAATTTTAAGGTTTTTCGTCATCTTTTACTGTCTATATTTTCAATATTTTTTCATTTCCCTATATCGATGTACACATCGTATATATCTATTCACTATCGAACTAAAATTGGAACTTGAAATGTCTGTCTGTATAATTCTACATTTACAATAGAACTTTTCTCTTTTATTTTACATGATTATTTGAGTACAGATAAATTGAGAGGGCATTTATATTTTCTTATATGTGTACAGTTCATGTTTTACTATCGTATGCAGATTCGAGTTGAACAAAAAAACAAGGATTTTGGGGGTAATTTCATCTGGAATTTTTCCACAGTTTTTTTTTCAGTAAACGTACACAATCACATATTGTACAAAATGACACCATTTCGTATTCAAGTACACATACTTACATCTCCTTTGTCTTTCACAGGGATCGATAATTGAAAAATCCATTTATCCATTCCATTGGTGTTTTTTTCCTTTTTATTAATTGTAGTCTTAAAATTAAATGTACTCAGTTGAGAATTGAGACGCTCTCAACAAACTTGATTACGCGAAGAAGTCAACGTTAAAACAAAAGGTCAAATAGTTCCTTACTAGGCCCTTAAATATTTATAGTTAATATTTTTGTGTATAGGAAAAATCTGTATAGTCAGGGGTTCTGCATTTCATAGTGGAATCTTTCATCAAAGTCCTCGTCTTCACTGGAGACGAGGACACAGATGAAGATGCATGGAATTCTCGACTTAAATATAAATAAAATTTTGCCATCATTCGAATGAATTTTGTACAAATGTGAGAAACTTGTTCATGTGGTATACAATACAACATAAACTTTAATGGATTAAGAATATAAGGCTAACTTCTCCACAATTTTCCCAACTTCCCCCACACCAAGTTTCAACTCATTTTTACAAAAAAAAAAATAAAAAAAAATAGAATATATATAATATATATAATTGAAAGCAAAATTCCATTTGTATGTGTGTATAAAGAGTTTCACGATCAGTTTCCATTAGATTTGCCTACATAAACTGAAAAGGAATTAAGGGATTTTCTAGGACAGTTTTTGTGTGGAATTGAGTGTGTGTTGAGGTCATTCGAATTCAAATGAGAATTTGGTTTTCATTTTGGGGTCAGCTCAAAAGCTGCGTACATGTACACATAATTAAAGGTATTGTGAAGGAAGTACGTATATATATATATATATATATGTAAAAAAAGAAGGGTTTTAAAGAGTGTGAAGGTCCAGGCAGGAACGACTCATCCGTCCATATGAAAGGAGGCCAGCAATCTTGTCAAATAAATTGACTTTTCTTTTGCTATTTTGCAAATTTACTTGGGCTTTAATTCCACTTAATAACTCACATAAATTAAGATTCAACAGAGCACTCGTCTCGATGAATTTCAAAGTATTCTCACTCGCCAATCGGTGACCATCTACAACAAATACAGACAAACATTATTCCATATATATATATAGGTAAATACAGATAAGTATGTACCTACATATTCCAATCCAAATCGATCGACTCTCTTAAAACACATGTGCTCAATGTTCTAAATTAAAACAACTTTATTTGAGTCTCACACATGGCTGCTACAAATACACACACACTTTATCTGTATTTGCTGTGTGCACTATTTGGAGTCTTTGTCAATAGCACAAACTACGTCACGATTTATATATACTCAGTTCCAAATCCTGCTGTACACATAATTGAATTACTCCCCTATATATTTAAGTAGAATTTGCCATTTGTCAGCCTCATGCAACTGCATGCATGCTGTGGGGCACTGTCCAAAGTACTCCAAAGTCCAAACGAATGGTTTTTAATATATTTCTGTATAACAGTTTATGAATTTCTCTGGTTTTATTTGAAAATCGTTTATTTTGTCTAATACTATATCGGCCATAACTTTATTGTGTAAACAGAGAGGAATTCTGATGGAGATGGAATTGATTGAGTGTACATTTATATATATACAAGTATGTATACGATATAAAAAGGTTGTTCTCACCAATAGTTGAAATGACTCGAGCTCTCACTAAATCGATTTTGTTGCCCACGAGGATGACCGGCTTTTGGTTCAAGTTCGTTGTGACGTTGATTAAACTCTTAATGTACTTGAAAGTTGCCGAGTCCGTCACGGAATAAATTAACAAAACCAGGTCGTATTTATAAACATGAGAGAGCTGGAAGTACATACACAAAAAAAATATATAATATACATATTCATATTTACAACTATTCCCATTCAACAACCACATCATGTTCAAATAAAGTAACTTTTTTTTTATGTGAAGAATAATTGTATGACAATATCATTTTCAAAGATTCAAGTAGAATTTACCCCAAATGGATCATTGTGTACACGAATATTCACATCTCCTCTAGATTTCGGTGAGTTAGATGTATCTGAAAATAAAGAAAAGGAACCCATAAATTTCTATTCGTTTATATATATATATAAATAGGCAGTCCACATTGTACATTGTTCAAGGAAATTCTTCTCACGTATAAGTACATACAGAGAGACCAACAGGAAAAGTTTACTTTGTAAAACGTCATTACATTCTCGTTTGTATAACGACTTGAACACTGACTCTCCAACTCCAATGGAGTGTCACTCATAATTTTCGTTATCTTCTATACTCTCTGTGTAGAATGATCCTACCAATTTCAATGACCAAAATAGCATTTCCCCGCATTGAACATTATTTTGACCATCGTCGTCGACAGTCTTTACTTTACTTTTTTTTATATACACATTTTGTTTCGGGATGGCTACAAAAAGTTTCTGGAATTACGTCACTCCCGTTTCCAGTTCATCCATGAGAGAAATACACAGTTAAAGAAAGAAAGAGAAAGGTGAAAGAGGGAAGTCGGAAGTGAAATTAGTGGATAAAGTCTCTCTACCATATAATGCTACACGCAGTATAACAAGCCTACGCAATATATATACGCACCAGACATTTCAGGTACTCTGTGTAGCCCCCCTGACTGACTGACTACCTGTGTTCAACACTGTTGTTGCTGCTGCTCTCATTCATTCCCCCATTCCATTGTATTATACTTACATTGTGTGTATTGGTGTGTGTGTGGACATATTATGATTGTGCTTACGTACTTTTATTTCCACATAGTTTGATACCTACAGCAGAACTATACAGACACTCACATTCCCTTTAGAAATATAGATTAGAAATTCCCCAATAGCCAACATTGAACAATGAGACTTGCTGATGAACGCAACTTTCCTCAACTTATACTCTCCTTTTTTCTAGCTCCACTTAAACTCGAAACTCACGCACAATAGAAATGGAGAGAGAGAGAGAGAGAAAGAGAGAGAGAGAGACACTATAAAATATGAATGAGTCGTAACTCTTGCCTGTTCTCTCAACTAAATGGAGCTTGTACTTTATTATTTAAAATATACAAAGAGACCACCATGGTATAAATGTCTCATGCTCCCATTCATTATTATATGTATACGTTCAGCTCACGAACAGAAGAACAGAATTCAAATATTTACGAAAAAATAATCGATTTCTTAATTGACTGCAATTTGTTTTTGTTTTCATATACCTACAGACATTTTTTTACATTTTTAAGCAGCTTCTCCGTTTTTGGAGAACATCAGAATTGGATTGGACAAAAATTCCACTTGAACTTGTCATGATACTTCGTATGCAATTGTAACGTGAAGAAAAGAAGAAAAATTCATTGAGTATGTATTTCAATTGAATTGTTCTCCATAATCTCAATGGATGTTGTTGTTAATTGTTAAGAGTATATCAAGTATATGAGAAGAAGAATCCGTTCATCATTTTTTGACTAATCATCTGAGTAAGATAGTGAAATGTGTATATAGCTGATGAAACTGTCTGCTGTCTGCAGTGTAATGTGAGCTGATATAGAGAAACAAGTGCAGTAGTAAGAGAAAGAGAGAGAGAGACAGAGAGAGAGAGAGAGAAAGCTGAAGGGAAAAAAAGATGAAGATGAGCGCAATAATAAAAGGACCGAGGACGGGGAATCGATGGCACGTGGCAAAACTCTTGTGCCACTTTTTGGCGCGTTCAACAACTATGTTTGTGTACAGTTGAACATGCATGCGTCGTACATATAGACGTTTGCTTTTTGCGTATGCTATAGTTCCCATTCTCCAACTACCAACTTCCACTGCCATATCAGTGGGTACACATTTTGTACAGACACAGTCGTAAACGAAATAGAATATGTACAGACACAGACGCATGTATATGTATACGCACTTCCCGAATTCGGATTAGAGTTTTGGATTCAGAATTACGTTACGTGTTACGTGGTTCTTGCTCCAATTTCCCTTCTCGTTGTCTTCTATCTTTGACTGTATATATATGTACAAGTGTTCAAGTCTTTAGACTTTAGAGTGAGAGCTCCTACCGCTCTTAACTGTTTAATACACACACACACATACAGAGACCTTAGATATGGTCACAATCACAAAAGCTATGTACATATATGCATAGATGAATGAACAAGGGAAAAAACTACTCACGTCAGTCTAATTCAGAATAGTAATGCATTCGCCACCATAGGATTTTCTCCATCACATTCGCATATATATATGTATATAACTCCCAACTCCAAACTACATTTTTATGTATACGAACCGGAAACAAGTATTTTGACCCGCAGGTTTTTTTCCATTCTCCACTCAAACCGCACAAAAACCTTCTTTTTTCTTTCGCTCTCGTTGTCTTGTCCTCCGTCGTAAGCTGACGGGCTGCGTGTACAAAATACGAAAACCAAAACCAAGTAGGTAGGTATGTCTATGTCTATGTATATGGATATACAAATTGCAAATAAAGCGACTAAAATTCTGCTCGTATTTCGGATTTCCTTCTCTCTTTTTTTGTGGTTTATATTCCACAAAGTCGATTATCCTCTGTTGTAATTTAATGATTTATGATCTAAATTATTCTTGCTATTAGGGATTTTCCCTATAGTATTTTTTCAATTTAGTAATGTATGTGTAAGTATATATTATTATATATTTATATTTTGTGGTAACAGTTTGAAGGCTGTTTCAATTAATTTTTAATTCCACAACCTCAAAGACCTTTTGGGCTTGATTATTGTGAGGAGCTCAAATTTCTTTTCAGTTTCTTATTAGTTTTGATATGAATGACAGAGCACAGCATGCATGAACAACAACAAAATCCGGTTGACTCCTCTATTTTTGTCTATTTTGGTCTTTTGAGTTTGACTACAAAAACTCTGACTCTGCGGTAATATGAGATGAAGAGTCAACGGTATATAGAGGAAGGAAAAGGAAACTCTCAAGCCTAAAAGTCCTGCATGGATTTTTTTTAGTTAATGTGACCAAAAGTATTCCAAGCCTCAAGTCTTATGTATAGAAAAATCAAGGAGATTTTTGTAGAGGAAAAAAAAAATCCCATGACATAAGAGAAATGGAAACCCCGAAGAAGAAAACACACAGTTTTTTTCCACGTTCATTTTGCTTTTGCTTTTCTTCTTCTTCTTCTTCGTCTACTTCTTCCTGTTTATTTGGTGGGTGACTGATCGTGAGGTCAAATTGATCATCTACGTGAGACCCAGATTTGGATCCACACAAAATCCTACTTTCCAGATTTTAGCTCAAGATTTCTTCTTTTTCTTCTTCTTCTAGTTTGACTTGGGGTTTGGTCGTAATTCGTTACATTATACAATGTTAGAACTTACTATGATATTCTATGCACATATCAAGTCCCACTTGTATGTAAGTACATACAATATACATGCAGACAGACATGGAAGAGTCTAAGACTCAAGAGTCTTCTTATTACAGATCTAATTGAATTTACTCGAGTTATAGTCATGTGTTTGTTTCTCTCTCTCTCTCTCCCTTTCTCCCTTTCTCGTGTTACACTTTCCTTAATTTACCACTTGGACGAGCAGAACAAATACACATCAATAACAATAACGCACCAAATGTATGTACATTCTTTAGCCATCTTTATTTTATCTCATTCCCTATATACGTTCCCTTGTGTTTCTATTTATTAATTCCCATTGGAATCTCCTTCAGAGTAAAAGAAGTACAGAGGGAGAGAGAGAGAGAAAGATAATCAGAAATCAGAGAAGAATTACAGTTGAGTCAGAGGAATAAGGGGAACGTGTACAATACATAATGAGAAATGACGACGCTCCTCTGAAATTCTTTTCTTATAGCAGTTTCTAAATACATGGAATTTCGAGTCGACTGACTCACTTTGCTGATGACTTACTGCAACAGCAATAAATAAAAATTCCATACAAGCATTTTTTTGTAGTGAATAATTAGTATCCTGTGACGTCCGGACAGGACGTTTACGACTTTCAACAAATGGATAGGGAAAATTCAAGATATTTATCTTACATTGTCAACGCTAATCTTTGGATCCTCTCAATGCTCTAGAATCTAGATAAAATGAGTTGGATTTGCATATACAGATACTTTCATTCGTGTTTTTGGAGTTTTGGACCTGCCATTTGTTTTGCCCATTATTAAATTACCCATTTAAATTGAATATAATGGAAATGGTGGAGGGGGGGGGGGGGGAGAATTCTTAGTAAGTATGCGGTAAGAATTTTTATGAGAGAAAGAGAAGGAATGAAAATTGAATGTGATTCTAGAGACTTTCAAGAGATCTAGCTTAAACTATTTGCAAATGCAGGCATACACACACACTGTCTGTGTGCATGATCATGATCATGATGATTATATACACGGCTCTCCTGGTGAAATGGGAATTGAGGTTAACGTCCTTGAGTCGTTGAACATTAGGAAGACTAATTATAAATACTGCAGTGACAGTGTGCAATTCATCTTCATGTTGCTTTATTCTCATCATCATCCCCCCTCATGTTGAATAATGTAATTATTAATTTAATCCCATGGCTTATTTTATGTAAATGTACATAAAACGTTGGATGCTGTGGGAGCAAATGTGAAATGATGCAAAATCTCTTGAAATAATTGTGAACACGGTGAATTTAATTTGTGAACAATGATGCTGCTTCAATGACGAACAAGAGAGGAGACCTCGAGGGCATTTCGACCTCCAACTGAAAACTGTTTTCATTCATCAGATTACAACTGCACATGGACACGATGATGGTCGAGGAGAGAACTTTACTTTCCCCAAGTACACAGTTGGTTTGCTTTTGTAATGGACGAGCAAATTAAAATGTATGGAAAGTTTGTCGTTGGAATATTGAAACAACTTGATCCCAGATCAAATAACAAATACAAATACAAATGTACCTATAATATGTATAAATACCTGAGTGAGCTTCTCTTTTTTAGTCTTTCGTCCATGGCATTTAGTGATAGAAGTGAAGGAACTCTAAAGCCGCAGGCTTTTATGATTTACAACCAAAACTTTCCATGTACCTACTACCTACATTTACTTAATGGAGGACACTCGACATGTTTAATCGTATACCTACACGTATTATTTCCCCTGCTATTCTTTCACAAGGTAATGAGTATATATATACTATATACATACCTAATATCTGTGTTAGTATGTATCTGTATTTTGTGCTCTTTAAACTGTAATCGCCCATTTTCTGTATTCCTCCAAAGGTCATGTCGTCATGAGAAAGTAAGATGAACAAACACACGGGGAGAAAAACACAAAGAGTGTACAAAAAAAGAATCAACTTGAAAATCCGAATTGAAATCAGCTGAGTTGAGTTTCTCAGAGCTAGACAGCTACTCTTACTCTCGGGGCCGCCTCTCCTTTCTCGTTTCCTTTCTCTCCCTTTCTCTCCCTTTCTCTCTTTCTCTCTCCGACCGAGTTTGAGTTTGACGGTGGCGACCGCCGAGCCGAATTTCATTCATAAAAGGAAAGGAGGAGAAATCGATGAGAGCTCCACGTGTACCTCTATCTAGGCCTTCCTTTTTGCTTACATTTAACCTACCTTCCAACATTGCTTGTAATACACACACACACACACACACTGTACGCACTTTCAAAGTGGTTCGTTGGCCTATACACACACACACTCACACACATTCATACACTTCTCTATTACCTTTCTCTCTCTATAGTTCTCTCAAACTTTCACTACTCGAAACTCACCACGTCACCACACACATACACATACGCATGCAACTACAACTAAAATACCTACATGAACGACACAGACATGGAAGAACAAGCAAATTTGCCATGTCAAGGAAATTCTTTCCCCAGTGTTTCCCGTTCTTTGTCTTTATCCACTGTTCGTTCTGTTGTCTCCTGAACAGTGCTCTCCAAAGTACTCTCTCAATAGTCTCAATGAAAGAAACGAGATGAAAAGATTGAGGATGACGACATGTCCGACAACGAACGACTATTTTTAAAAAATATCTGTAGCCAAGTGGAAATTTGTACCGTTTCCTTATTTAGATTTGCTAATTTTAGGACAGAATTTTCAAGTGTGTAACTATGAGACCTTACTCCATAGTTTATTTTTTACGGTGAAGACTCAATAGACAAAGAGAGAGTTAAAGAGAGAGAGAGAGAGGAAATGTCAAGAATAAGTTCAAGTCACCCAGGTATGTATATGAATGAGCTAACAAAAGAGTTTTGGAGTTTCAAAATGAGAATTTTTTTTAGTGAACAAGATGCGAGTTCTGCTGATAGCCGGTTGACATTTAGATAAAGAACAAAAAGCGTGTGTTGATATGCGTGTGTGGTAAGTGGGCATGTATGTGTACTGAGGTTATTCAGAGGAGAGAGAGAGATGAGGTACCATGTGCTACAGACATGGGGAATGAGATGGAGAAAGAAATGTGGAATTGGAATGTTTGACAAGGAGAGAACAAGAGGAAGACAAGAGAGTGAGAGGAAGGAGAGAGAGAGAGAGAAAAAGGAGAGACGGAGGGCTATATAGGGCTTATACTATATAGAGAGAAAGTAGAATGCAACTCACTTCCCCATTCATCACTTGAGGTACTCGATGAGATTGAAGAGCCATTCAAGAATTCTGCAAGACAGGACTTTCCCGCATTCTCCCCACCGATCACAAGAATGTTAATACGCTTTGTTATGGGCTTCGGCTGTACACGGAAACACAGAGAAAAACACAAGTCAAATTTTTTTTCCTCCAACAACCTACTTATACAAACTACGCATTTCCCCACACACTCAAACAAACATTCATTCTTTTAATACTTTATTATATTTTGGGAAACATGATGATGCCATCATAAATCATGACACGTTTTTTTAATAATTTTAATGCGGAAAGAGAATGAAAGGTAAGATAAAAACTCTATATTATTATATATACGCACCGTCAGTTGCCGATTCGTTGTAATGGAATTAACGGATGACCGTCTTTGAATTGTCTCGAGAATATTTGAATTACTTTTGGCTACAAAATTACACACAGAAATCAGAGATCAGACAAAAAATTACTAACTCGCCAGCTAATTAAATTCCAGAATTGATTCCCCATAAACAAATGGAAAATTTCACACACGTTTCTTAAATAAATGTAAAGAAACGTGTATATGATATACATATTGAGTGTGAAATATTCATACTATTTTAAAGTCATAATAATGTTTTGAATTTGAAATGAATTGGGAATAAATAGTGTTACCCGTCAATCTAGGGGACAAACTGCGTCTTCTGCGATTTTTATTCGGAAGTTTAACTGGTGATGTGGTCATGGAGCTGGATCGTTGTCTACCTGAAGAACTATTGTAATTGCTGTCTCTGTCCCGAGACAGTAGTGGACTGTACCCATGGCACGGCACCTACAATGTTCAGAAAACTCAATTTAAACTTTATACCGGACACAATGGCTATACAGAAATGAACAACTATATGGAATCAATTCAAATACTCATGATTTCCCATTATTACTACAGATATTTGTACATGCTATTATTTCTTACCTCCAAGTAAATATTGTGAGAGCTTCTACTAATTTTCCTTTTATTATATTGCACGTCCCGTTTGTCCGTGATTAAAAGTTCTTGAGACATTTTTTACGAGAAATTTATTCGAGTACGACGATGGACTATATTTTACTCTTATTATTTATTCGTTCGTTCGTTCGTTCTAATCGAGAATTTCAATGGAACTTGTATAGTCGTTTACAAATTTACAAACAAACAAACAAACAAATTGGCCGGTATATTTAAAACATGACTTTGTATGTCATTTCAAAGTTATCAAATTGAATTTGAAAGTGGAAGAATTTCTTGCTGTATTCAACTGAACAAGGTTAGTTGTACATTTACTAATATACTTACTCGTTTGTAATTATATATATATATTTATGTATGTGTAATTTTAATTGTAGTTAAAGACACTTGATTTCCTTTGCTACTCTAAAGAAGGAAAGGACATACACGAGAACTCACTTTCTCTCCGTAGCTCCTGTCTCAACGGCTATCACACTATCAATACCTAACTGACAAACTTTCTCCCAACTGTTTCTCTTTTATCCCTCTTCTTAAAAACGAAACCAAAGAGAGAGAGAGAGAGAGAAGGAGAAAAAACAAGTGCGTACGTACGCGCATGTGACTCTCTCCCAAATTTTCTTCTCAATGAACAGTGAACTCATTCTGAAACGTGTTCCTATGACCCCGTCATCAGCTGGAGTTTTGGATCTCTGAGGCCGAGGGATTGTGTTTCCGTTTCACTCTCTCTTTCTCTTCCTCTCTCATATAGTATTTTGTTGGCTCAGTTTTCCGGGAAATGTCTCTATGTAATATTACACATAAATCTTTTGTATATTCTATACTCGGTATATTTCCCAGCTTCTCTCTCCAGGATTTTCTTCATTTGACTCATGCAATGTGTGTGTGTGTACATAGTAAAAAGGCGAGCACGCATGAGGATTTCTAATTTATATAAACGTATCGTATCTGTATACATACATGCATACACACAAACAGCCAATTTGCATATACGTATTTGCCATTTTAGTAGGGATATCCGTAGACAAATTTGAATTTTAGCTTGAGGTTGAGCCCTCAAGCCTTAGACATTCATAATGAGAATTGTTATTAAAACAAAATTTGTATTCTCCTCGGAATTCCGACTCGAGTCGGGAGTAGAGAATAGAGAGAGAAGACACGATGAGCGATATACCGTCGGAAGTCGGTAATAGTGGCTCATGTTGCTCGCTGGTATGGTATAGTAGCTGATAGAGTAAATAAAGCGATAACAATATATAAACGACAAGATAAAAACATTCAATATTTCAATTTCCCAGCTATTGAGGTCCCTCTTTGTCATTTGCGTCCAAAATATCTCTCTACTCAATAGCGTCCGACCAAGAGCTGGCTCATGTTCTTTATTTTTTTGGGGGGAGAGAAAGAGAGAGAGAAGTGAAAATCTAGTCTAAAATCTACACTGTATTTACGACAGATGGAAAATGGTAAAGAGGAAAAGGAAAAGACAAAGAGCAAAAGACTTGAAATGAAATGCCGGAACAATACAAACAAATGACTCCTATTTTCTGTCCTCTGTTTTCTCTGTAAGAGAATCTAGACACACACACACTCACAGAATGTGAAGAAAAGGAACGCGTGCTCAAGTCATAAGTGCAGACTGTATAGAGAGGAGAGAAAGAGAGAGAAAGAGCAAAGACATTTCCGTAGAGAGATGTATTTGTGTATGTACATTTTGAGTACCAATGAATTGAGTTTACTCTGTTCTCCTGACGTCTTCTGGATTTGAATGTACATTGTTAAAGTCGTCCATCGTCGTCGTTCCCATTGGACAAAAATTTACTCGTAATTTGTAGTTTGACAAAATGGACATCCTCGCAAATGCCTACTGATATATTTAAATAGGTATATATATGTAATGTACACATTTATCTCTCTCTTTCATCGAGCATTCTATATATATTTACACTGTACAATGGCAACTGAGGAATCAGCAACATTATAGTATGACAAACAGAAGAAAAAACACATTAGAATTTGTGTATAGTCATTTAAATGTGAGTTACTTCCAGCTTTACAGCTCGCTCTCCTTACGTTTAGAGTAAGTATACGTGTCGTCATTTGAATAAATAAATCCCTTTCCTTTACACACTTTCTCAAATTCTCTAAATCAGCTTTCATTGTAATACAATCAGTCATAATGTACCTAGTAATAAGTACATACCGTATGTAAATACGTACAGCTTGGGGAAAACGCAAATTTTTGTAAATTATTTAAGAAAAAATCTATAAGCTCAATTATCATATTTCAATCGTCGTTAGTATAGAGTTTTAATTGTATCGATATTTGATATTGTATTTTTATTTGTCATCTTGTATGCACATTTGACACTCTTATCGTCAGTCCAGTTATTTGTACTTACTCTAATGTGAATTATGAATGGTCGCTATAAATCTGTATATATCGTATAGAGAAGTTCTGTGTTTAACCAGCAGAAGCAGAAATTGAGGGAATTGCTGACACGAGCTAACATTTTCCTTTTATCTCCAGTTTCAATGCCAGCTCTATTTCCCCAAGTCCACATTATACAAATAAATATGTGCAGTAGAGTACACACGAATAATGTATGATAATGGGATGCAAATTTAATCTTGAGCTACATATGACTTTTTATTCTGTAGGTTTGTAGGTCTTTGGATTATTTGAAGAAATAGAAGGAATGTACTAAAAAATGAATTTTGGACATTTTTCCTGAAATAAAATATAACAAAAAAAAATTCCCTATGTATATAAACTAAAAAAAAAAAGGAAATAAAAAAAGGGGAAACGAAAACAGACGAAGACGAAGAAATTTTTTTTAGATCCATATGCAGGATTGAGATGATTTATCTGTAATATCATGTTTCCCTTTCTTTTCCATCTACATACATAAGTTTATGATACATTGACTAAATTCACGCACAGTGTACCATTTCCCCGCCTTCAAGCCGTAAAGCACACACATGTAAAAGTTGAGATTTTTTCTTCTTAAAGTGAATATGTATCAGTGTAGATAAAGATGTTAGTAAATCCTTTAGCCATAAAGTACGTGTACTCACAATCCACAACTCTCATTCTCTCTGGTTTCTTTAAACTTTAAAGGGCAGACTGGAGATTAAAATATGGGAAAGAAAGAGAGGAAGGAGTAAAAAGAAAGGAGAGAGAGAGAGACATAATGGTAGATTTACGCGAATTGTGAGCACTATAGAATTTTAAGTAAGAGTACAAATGTATACACGACGCATAGTAATTTAACGTTATGCATGAAAGGGGGGATTGTGTGTATATGTGGGGAAATTGTGGATCTTTTGGTTGCTGGATTTGGAATGACCTACATGAAAATATTAGGAAGTAGGTCACTGGATTCACAATGTCCTACATATAGTTTACAGTTTCAAATGCGGATTATACATACGTTTGGAGGAAGAGGAAGAAGAAAAAGAATGCGAACTGTGAAAATGCGAATGCAGCCGCATGCTACCTGTGCTTTACCAGGCTTTCTCTATAGCTGAGAAATACGGATATGTATGTACATATATGTACTGTACATGTATAGTATGGGTTTTTATCTCAAGGTCTACGAGCAACGGGAACGAACTCGTGAGGTTCTTTTTGTCCCATGATTTGCGTCAGTTTCAATTTCCTCTTCAGTCCTCAGCTGAGCTTAAGCTATGCTGAGCATTCTCAGCCTCCAGCTCTCCATTCTTCATTTTCATTCCTCATACATACATTTAGCTTGAGATTGAATGAAGAAAACTGAGCAGCGTGCTTGGATTCTCCAGTCTTACAATTTTGACAGCTTGCTTGTGTATACAGTTACCTAACTATATATATAATAAGCACACACAATTTTCTGTGTGAGTGAATTCTGGAATGCGTGAGATGCAAGAAAACTTTCTCTCTTTCCCTTCTTGGCATAATAGGATCTACTATACGAACAGGTAATGTGGAGGTCTTATATGGTTATTCAATTTCCCAATTAGAGTTCTGTCCAAGTATAAGCAGTATATCTAATAATAAAAAAGTACGATTTTTATGAATGAAATATTCTGAGCTATACGACATCATTTCACAAAAAGTTTTATTACATTTAGATGTTGTAATTGGAAATAGAAAATAATTAAATACCTCACTTCTGTAGCAGATATTACCAGTAAACGATTTTACAATATGTACATATATAGATTGAACGAAAAACAGAAATAAACTATATAGGCACTGCATTATTTGTAGCATATAATTCACATTACATACTGAATATAGTATAGATTTATATTGTACCTAAGCTATAGGTAAACTACACTACTACTGATATACCACTATTTTCTCACAGTTTAGCCGTCTTTTATAAAAAAAAATATATACTTATTGTCATGTATAGTACATAGCTCTATTTAAATGCTTTGATTCATCCGTAGATCATTACTAGTTAATAATTGATTCACCTTACAGCATACAAAAGTACAAAAAAAGGTATCAAAAAGCTATATAAATATTGCCTATAATTACAGACTGTTCAAACTAAGAAAATACTGCAGATTCACTGAGATGCATAATAGGTATGTAGAATACTCATCATATTTAGTTTGTACAAAGTACATGTTGATATGGAGTTATTATTTACTGTAATATAGGTAACCTGCCAGGAAAAAGTCTTTGTGGTACGCTATAACCATTTGTCAACTGTGCTGGTTTTTTTGGACATTATAAACGTCATTATATTCCTAGTTGTCTTCGTTTCATCGTGTTGATAGCCTAATGATTTGATTTGATTCCGATAAATGCCTTTGTAAGCGTTCAAAGCTTGTTCAAAATTTTCGTACAAGTCAAAAATGACCCCAGCTATATTCGCCTGAGTCCTTTCCACTTCTGGACTCTCTTTTCCGAATACCTTTTTCTGTATTTCAAATACTCGGGTAAAGATCTCCAAAGCTTCAGTACTCTTTCCTTGATCTGATAGGGCACAAGCCATGTTGTGCTGGATGGAAATTGTTTGTTTTGATTGTTCTCCTAATAGCTTCTTGGAAGTTCGGAACACTTGCTTGTAAAGATTTAAAGCTTCGATGGAATTCCCGTGTGTAGCAAGATAATTGGCTCGACATATCTGCTCTATATCTGTTTTGGAGAAAGATTTCTGATTTGACAGCTGAGATGTTTTCTTTTTAGGGATACCATTCCTTCAATAAAAGTACAAAAATATGTTCATAATTTGTATGTACAATAAAGTACAATTTCAATAATGAAATTAAAATGAAATACTTAAATGTTACGTACTGATGAATTGTTTGAAGACTCTTATTGGTTGTTCCAGATTGAACTGCAGATACTTTCAATGCTGTTGGAACACTGAATAAGGAATTTGGGCTTGGAGCCAACTTATTACTCGATGAATCGTCTTCCGCTTCCCGTCTGTTTCTCTTTTTTAAACTCGTGTCCACCCCAGCATTTGACTGCCTCTTCTCCTTTCTGGTCATGTTTTCATTCTCCTATATTGCATACAGTCACAGTTTTTATTAGTTATTAAAAGTATGTACATTATGTGAATAAATAAAAGAGATGGCTGTTTAAATAAAATACACAAGAAACGAAATCGAAAGTGAATCGAAAGTGAATCGCGTTATACCTTTTGGGATTTTTGATTTTGATGTTTTAATTCAAGGTTTTGTTTCTCTATTTCATTGACACGTCTTGTAGTGTCGGCTAATTCTTGCCGAAGTGAGTCAATCATATCTGAAGACTTTTCTTGTTCAAGTTCTAAATCTCTGATGGTTGCTTCCGATTTCTCTTGTTCAAGTTTTAAATCTCTGATGGTTGCTTCTGATTTCTCTTGTTCAAGTTCTAAATCTCTGATGGTTGCTTCCGATTTCTCTTGTTCAAGTTTTAAATCTCTGATGGT
>JAIUND010002785.1:0-19845 GCA_034699125.1 Gisinianus flammeolus | reverse complement strand
CGACTCGAAGGGCAACCTGGAATGGGAATGAATGGGGTTCCGCAATTTCTCCTCCAACCACACGGGATCCCGTTGGCTTCCTTGGCAGAGCTGAATGAATATTTATATATAAGAAATTTCCATTAAATTACTATCACCATTACAGCAATTAATTTCCAAAATATATACAGGAAAACTATATATTATTATATTATATGACAAACTACGATGATTTATCTACAATTCTACAATAAATCCATCTATACAGAAGAAAAGTGGGGAAAAGAAGTTTTTTTTTATACCCAAAGCAGCTCCAACACAGAGTAAAGTAATGGCGAGTGAGAGTTTCATGATGGATGATTTCGTCAATGGGATTTCGACTAAACTCAACTTTGGTCTCCAACTCCATTTTTATAGGCATCCGAATTCATTTCCTCTCTTATCAACTCAATTAATTATTAATTATTTGTGTCTAATCCAAATATCAGCCTGTTCGCCCGTGGATTATTGATTGATTAATCTGAACAACCACAACTCTGCACATGTTTCCACATTTCAATATAAAGCTTGAATTGAATTGAATTGAATGTCAATCAAGAGAGAGAGAGAGAAAAGGGGAATTTCAAGTGCAATATGCACATATAATTCAATCCTAAATTTGATATTTCGTCATCGTATATATATATACAAAAAGTTCTCAATGCCACACCGAAAGCGAAATACATAGCCAGCAGGAATTTCTCAAATTCTCATCTGTATAAGAATGAAATGAATGATACAATGAATGATTTACCGGAATTTTCTTGTCTGTACAAATATAGAAAATTGAAACCCGGGACTTTGAAGAATATTTCCTTGAACAAAAGTCAAATGATATTTATTTATAGTGAAAAAGTATATCCGGCCGAGGATACGACCGATACTACCGACGGCGCATCACTAATTATAAAATTATAGCTAGTCAACATTATGTGTGTAAACATTATACGATAGCCTTTATCTCTAGTACGCAAATAATCACAATCAAAAAGATAAGCAGGCCGGACTCTCACTTTTCAATGAAATTGAAAAACTCTTATCTCTCACGTTACCCTTTTTCAACCAGTTATAGATAGATACATAGCAGTTATACCTACCATTTGCATTCCTCATTGTAGTGACTTGAATATCTGTACACGCACTTGAACTTTATTTAATCCACTTTTCTTTTGGATTTGAATATTTCCTCATTCGTTTTTCATATGCACAAAACAAATACTTGTCATTTGACAAATTGATATTTATATATTTATACGTACTAAAGTTTTTGTTATGAAAAATTCCCCTTTGACTATTAGCTATATCAAATGAATCTCTGGGGTTTCTACGTTATATATATGACAGTAAAACATAGTGCATTTTTGTTTTTGGAAATTAAGCACGATTCCACAGGTGCATTTAAATTTATGCACCTAAATATAAATATAAGTAGGAAAATCTAAACAGCACAGTCCACCAATTAAACATTTTATATAAATATAAATTTACAATGGAGAAAAAAAAAACTCATTCATGATCAGACTGCTTAATTTTCATGTTTGAAATCCCAAGTAAGTATTCTAAAAAGCATATAGATATAGTTTTAGTGAAATTGAAGAAAAGACAACGAGAGCGTCATAATTTGTAAATCCTGATCGATCGTTTTCACTGTGCTTTTGCCAGAAAGAAAACTGTTTTTCCTCAGGGGGTTTTGGACTTTGGTTAAGAGGACTGATCTAAATGCTATATAAAATGAAAATACATATATCGTCTGTTAAGTTCACAAACGAACTATAACGATTTTCCTTAATTTGTGGAAATGCGACTACTGCGTCCGTCTTTGTGGGTAAATTTCTGAAAAAATTCAGGGTGACAGAAAAGGTCATGGCCGACAATAATGTCTCCGGACCCACAGCTCCATCTTGAGCCATTGACCTTTGGAGCAGGTCAACGAAATTAAGGAAAAAATTATAGTTTGTTTGTGAACTTAACAGACGATATGTAGAATGCTCCATTAATCTCTCGCATCTTCAATTTCTATATGAATAAAATGTATTTTAAAATCCTTCTCGTTCATGTCGCGAATACTCATAATGACAGATTTTGTTTGCACATTTGTACACTGAAATTAAAGGGATAAAATAACTTCCATTTACCATTTGTATAGATACTTAGGTACATGTACGTACATATATGAAATGGGCAAATATATTTGCCTATATAGGCAAGCTAAGCGAAATGTTTGACAGCCAGAGTATACCTATATATATAGTTGAGAATTTTGTGCCCATTCTTTCGACTTGGACTTGGCCATCTGACTTGACCTCTCTCTTTTCCATTCCAATCCATTCACAATCAGTTAATAGATATACATAAGAAATGAATGGTGTAAAAAAACTTTGAGAGAGATATCATCACACTTTTGATATTTCTTTCAGAAATGTATATAGCAGAAGCCACAACTTTGGCTTTTCACATTGGTTTCATTCCACATTCGTTGGTTATTCCCCTAGTTTAATCTCATATGTATACCTAATTATACAGTGAACAGTGGTGAGTGTACCTATACATATCTATGTGAGTATAGTTGCGTATGACTGTACAATGTACATGTACATACACGAAAAATCCAGAAAACTCCTCGGCACACAGCTACATGTATAACCTTGAGAGAGTTCCAGCGTGTTTCCTTCATCATTATCATGCATAAGTGCCTTACGTATATACTGATAGCTGTCAGACACATGTAAAATCAGCCCGTAAAATTCAATTCTCCACAAAAAGTTCCTGTGAATTCTTGTCTTTTTTCTCATCTCTGTCCTTATTCTTCCTCTTCTCTCGTTTCAATTCAAAAATGAAAATGTCAGTTATTATTATTTAGCTCAAATTTTGTGGATATATCGTGTGCGAAACCGGAAACACTGGCAATTCTTTCCCTATCCCTGGGAAATTCATGTGTTTATATTCGTATGTATTTCATTTGCCGGGTTTTTTGTGCGTTTGTGTTTGTAATTTTGACTTGACAATTGTCGTTTCGTTGCCTTCGAAATCGTTTTTTTTTTTTAAAATCATTATTCCTTATATAGAGAACAGTATTTTTGTGCATGTGTGCGTGTTAGGAAAATGATGTTGATGTTACACAAGAAATTAAATTTGTGCAGCCGAGTCGGTTATTTGACAAAGAGATTTTATACTCATGAAACTAGTCGGTGGAAAATATTCGGATACAATAAAAACATTCGACAGTCTTTAACTGCTGATGAGGTGTCCAATGCTCAGATTGAAGAAAATCGGGTGAATCATTCCAATTTCCTCCGTGTCATCACGAATTTCCGTGAGCATGGACATCGACTGGCTCAAATAAACTCAA
The DNA here is from genome assembly GCA_034699125.1 of Gisinianus flammeolus. Taxonomy (NCBI): domain Eukaryota; kingdom Metazoa; phylum Arthropoda; class Collembola; order Symphypleona; family Katiannidae; genus Gisinianus; species Gisinianus flammeolus. Next base: position 16,478 of record JAIUND010002785.1, on the reverse strand, counting down.
TTTCAGAAACACAGTAAGTCTTCTTTATAATATAATACATATTGTACTCATTTTTGAAGAAACAAACCAGTCGTAAGGAAGTATACTTAAGTATTTACGTGAAAACATAGCTGGGAATACAGCGACCACAGTTGTGGTGGTTCACCCATCCATTTTGTCACAGTTGTGGTAAAATGGAAAAGCAAATTTGCTGACGTGTAAATTTGCACCAACTAGTCAGGTCAAAAAAAAAAAAGCAAATTTGCTGAAAAAACCTGTAATAGTTAAGGAAAAATCCTTAACCACAGGAAAAAACCAAAAAAATTGTTGCATATACAAATTTACACGTCAGCATATTTGCTTTCACAGTTGACCACAATTGCTGCTTAACACGCCACAACTGTGGTCGCTGTTTTCCCAGCTATGTGTGAAAATATGAAGGATTTTTCGGCAATTGTTCTTTTTGTTTATATAGTGAGAAAGTTCCGGAATTGAATTTAAATCGTTATCAGCTGAACGACTACAATAAATTTAATCCGATCGGATTACTGCACAATGAAAATAATGAGACTTGCGGGGAAATGGAAATTCGGGAAGGGCTTGAATTCCTACGGAAAACGTACACGGGCAAAACCGGCTACGAATTCATGTACATTGAAGTAAGCTAACCGCGGTAAATATATATTATTATTTCATTTTTATAATTGTAATAATTAGAGCAAGCTAATTAAAGAAAATTATTGTTCATGGGCTGTGATGGTATGCAATTCTGGTATCATTTTTTATATAGTATTATTGCTATTTATAGAATGAGATGGAGCGAGATTGGCTTGCCCAAGAGATTGAAAATCGTTCAACAAAAGAGATCCGATCGGATCAAAAAGTCTCTGCGGCTTTAGAAATGTTAAAAGCGGAAAACTTTGATCATTTTTTGGCAAGTAAATTCCCGACTTTGAAACGTTACGGTGGGGAAGGTAAAAAAAAATCCAATGATATATCAAATCACAAAAATAATTCAACATTCCGAATTGATTAGGGAAGTGATTAAAATAAGTATGTGTACTAATTTATATTTGTTGTTTTAAATTATTCCAGGTTGCGAAGCCGTCATTGCGTTTTATATGGAACTTTTCAATTCTTCTGGTATACATTTTGTCGAATCATATTTTGATCTTGGAGAATTTCAGACTTGCATAGACAACTTAACCAATTCCATTGTTTATCTTTTAAAAAATGTAGTTTCGGCCGGTCTGTCCCATATTGTGATTGGGATGGCTCATCGAGGAAGGCTTAATTTTATGACCGGCCCCTTGCAGTACCCTCTTGTCCGGATTTTCCAAAAAATCAAAGGCATGTCCGAATTCCCAAGTGATGCTCGAGCCACTGGCGATGTCCTTTCTCATATCAGTACAAAAAAAACTCCTCATTTTATATTGTTAACTGTTGAGAATCGTTGTGTTTTTTCTTTTTTGTGTGTTTTTAATAAAAACACTTTATTCAAAATATTGTGCAAATATGAATATTTTTTTTTTTTAGATACTTCCGTGGATTTGAATATAAACGAAAAGACTCTTCACGTTTGTCTCCTTCCAAATCCCTCCCATTTAGAGGTTTGTATTTGTATTTGTATTTTGAATTCCGAAATGACATCAATTTCTTTAAGAAATTGATGGAATTCTTCAATAAAAATGGACAAAATATTATGTGTATGTGTGTATCTTAAGTATTTATGTAATTTTGTTTTGGTTTTTCTATATAGACTTGTAATCCGATGGCCGTAGGGAAAGCACGAGCGAAACAATTGTCCTTGTCAAATTATGACTATTCTGAAGCAGATTCGACGGGTCCAAATCGTGTTTTATGTTTTCAAATCCATGGAGATGCTGCATTGGCAGGTCAAGGGATTAATCAGGAAACTCTCGGTTTTGCAAATGTCCCTCATTTCCGAATCGGGGGCTCCATTCATTTGGTCATTAATAATCAAATTGGATTCACAACACCAGCGGAACTTGGTCGATCATCTCGGTACACGACGGACATTGCTAAAGTCATCGGTGCACCCGTCATCCATGTCAATGGAGAAGATCCCGAGGTATTGAAAAGATTGAAGAAAAATATACAACCATTTACCAATATACATATTTCAATCATAATTGCCTTGATGGAATTTTTTGATCGCGATTTCTAAATGTTTCACACAGGCAGTAATTAAAGCCGCCCAATTGGCTCTTGACTACCGACAAAAATTCCACAAGGTAGTACACAAACGAATACAAGTTTTTCAGTTTTTCTTTATACGTATCTACGATATAATTGTACTTTAATTATAATAAATAAATAAAATTCTGTTTCCTCTGTTCCACAAGGATATTTTTGTGGATTTGATTTGTTACCGACGTTGGGGACACAACGAAATGGATGATCCCACTTTTACCAATCCCGAAATTTACAAAATTATCCGTAGCAAAAAGTATAAGTTTTTGAAAAATTTAATACATATTTTATACATTGGAACACACTGAATGATTTTTTGAGTTTGACAATTTTTTGACACTCAAAAGTAATTGTCTGTATTCTGTATTTTCAAAAACTTTCAAAACACGCACGTACATCTTTAGATCCGTCCCGGAATTATATGTAGAAAAACTAAAGGGAGAAAATCTCCTCACTGACGAAGAGGTTAAGGAGACTTTGACGGAGCATAATCGGATATTGAATGAAGGTTTGAGTCAAGTGGACTCATCACCACCCACACAAATCTATTTGAAAAGACAGTGGGATGGGGTGGTTCCAGGGGGTCAAGTGAATACCATTTGGGACACGGGCATCCCCATTGATCTTCTCAAATACATTGGAGCGAAATCCGTGGAATATCCTCAAGATTTTGTATGTCAAAACGTGTCAAATGTGTCTAAAATCTCAAATTGAAATCCGTATATTATATAGTTATATTTATTTTTTTGATTTTCCTCAAGGCAATTCACCCTCATTTGAAGAAAATGCACGTTTCGCATCGGATGTCTAAAGTGACGGCGGGTAGCAATATTGATTGGGCTACAGCAGAGGCTTTGGCTTTCGGTTCACTTTTGTACCAAGGTACCGGCTTTTAATTTTTAATCTTAACTGACGATGACAAGAAAAAATATATATATTTCGTGACTTGTTTATCAAAATTATTGTTTAAAATTTAAAAACTTTAATTTTGTTTTATTATATTTATTGTAGATTTCGGGGTTCGTTTGAGTGGGGAGGATGTGGGTCGAGGTACGTTTTCACATCGTCATGTAATGTTGGTGGATCAAAATAGTGGAGGGATTACAATTCCTTTAAACAGTATGCGACCGGATCAAAAATCCTTCCTTGAAGTCTCCAATTCAACGTTGAGTGAGGAAGCCGTCCTGGCTTTTGAATATGGATTCAGTGTGGAGAATCCAAATAATTTGGTCATTTGGGAGGCTCAATTTGGGGATTTTTTTAATGGTGCTCAAATCCCGATTGATACTCTCATTGCAACTGGAGAAAGTATGTGTGCTATATAGAAAAACTGGAGCATTCCTGTTCAGCTTTTACTCTTTGACCGACAACTATAAAATATTTAGACACGGTTGGGACTTTTCAATTTTTATTTTTATTCTATAGCTAAATGGATGTTTTCCAGTGGTTTAGTGATGCTTTTGCCACATGGTCTGGACGGAACGGGTCCGGAACATTCTTCTTGCCGTATTGAACGGTTCCTTCAACTCACCGACGTAATAATTATAATATACAAAAGTTCATTCGTACATTGAAATATAATACAGTGTCTCTAGTCATTCATTTTTCAATTTCAATTTGTACCTTACAGTCGAGTGAATATGGTGAAACGGATGGAGATTACAATAATTTACAAGTCGTCAATCCTACAACTCCAGCTCAATATTTCCATCTCCTTCGACGTCAAGTATGTGACATTTTCCATTGTTTTCTCTATAAGTATTTACATTAATTGAAATTGGCTTTCGCCATTAGAATATATATATTTTTTTACTGTTTTCTTTTCAAAGATGCTGAGGAATTTCCGTAAACCGATGGTGATTGTAGCTCCAAAAATACTTTTACGCTTATCCGCTGCCACTTCCAATTTGACTGATATGCAACCAGATACACATTTTCAACCAGTTCTTGGTAAAAATCGTAAAATATGATGTGTGAAAGCATTTATTTTTCAGTATAGAATTTTTTAATAATAATGATTTGTTTCGGATTTCGGATTTCATTGACAAATTCATTCATTCAGGCGATGACTGGGTCGAGAGGAAACAAGTGACAAAACTAGTCTTTGTCAGTGGGAAACATTTTTACGCATTGAAGGAAAAGAGAGATGAGCTCAAAATGAATAATGTGGCCATCATTCGTATAGAATCTCTTTGTCCATTCCCGACTCAACTCATTGAACAAGAAATCTCAAAATACCCAAACGTTAAAAGTATATACAATTTTTTCAGTTTTCCCGTCATTCACACTCCGCCGTTTCTCTTTGCATTTTGCAATTAATATCATATTAATATAATACATATGTTTTTAGAGCTAATTTGGGCTCAAGAGGAACATCGTAATCAAGGGGCTTGGACTTTTATCAAACCCAGATTTGAAAATTTAGTTGGTAGACAGGTAAAACATAGCTACATATGATTTCCCATTACACCTCAAAAATTCCATGTCACTAAAATGATTATAATAATATAATATTATCGTTAACATCTACTTCTTTCTATATTATAATATATATGTAGATTTCATATGTGGGAAGAGCAACTTCCGCCGCTCCAGCCGTTGGAATCAGTTCCATTCATTATAAGGAAGCTGCACAAATCCTCAACGACACGTTCTCTGAAGCCTTATGAATATATAATATTTTATAGTATAGCTCTCTGTCACCAATGTTCAAAGTTCTTGTCCTCCAAATATATATCTGCCATAACCAAAATATATACCTAAATAAAACTCGAAATTTTATACATTTTCATTATTTATTTAGGAAATTCTCTCTCTTGTTTTATAATATGAAAGTGTACACATTAAAGATATAACTTTGGAACATCAATTCAAAATATTTATACCCAACAATAAATCCTTTGGACGCCTTATAAATCCGATTTCTCATTTTCGCGATTTTTTTGTTGAAAAGTGGCAAGGATTCGGGAAAAGTTTCGTTTTTAATTTCACAGTAGGTATATGAGAAATGCACCCCATGTTTAGTCTCAATTGCATCCATTCATTATTCAGAAACCGGTCAAGATTTCTTCAAAGAATATTTGTCAAGTTCTATAGTACATGAAGTCCTTGATGTCCAGTCACAGAGTCTCCACATCAGAAAATAAAGACGGCTAAATCGATACTTCATTCATGTTTCTACAAATTTTTTGGGGGTTCAAGTATTATTTGATTGGATTTTGTCTCAATTCAAAGGCCCAACATTTATATGGATTTACGAAATTTTTCTCTACATAATTCTCTACACATATGTACGTCAAAAAAATCAATCACTAATAAAATGCACGTCCCTTAAGTGACTCTGACCATGGAAATCATGATTGTTTCAATAATGAGTCTCTTTTTGTCAACTGATTCTCATTTAGCATGGTTACCCTTGGCCCTGGCTCGCCCACGAATGTTTTACTCGTCACGAATACTCGACCAAATCGGATGTGTGGGCGTTCGGAGCATTCGGAGGTAACAGAATTTAAATTGTGTACTGATTTTCTTTTCAATTTAATTTGTCCATATTTTGTTTTTACTGCACAGTCACACTTTGGGAAATCTTCACACTTGGCCAGAGAGCCTCTGGCAGAGACCGTTCGCCCAATTTGAATCATTTCAACCCAATTTCCCTGAACTGTTGAGGACAGGAATGAGACTGAAGAAGCCAAGATATACAACGACTGAAATGTAAGGAGCCAGTATAAATACAGAATTATAGAGTATTAAATTCTACTTACTTTTGAATTTAAACGATTTTGAATTGTCAAGGCCAAAAATTCAGTAGCTTATACCAATTACTATCATGATCGATTTCTTCATGATTTTTTTGTAGTTACCAACTGATGAAATAATTGTTGGGCCCTGGACAAAGAAAAGCGTCCCAATTTTTCTAGTTTTCAAATCAAACAAGAGTTGTTGATTTCTGGAGCTACGTCGCCCAGAAGATCAAGCTCAAACTTAAGTCAATATTTATCCAGCCGGCCGAGGTTACCAGCATTATCTTTGATATTTTACTGCATAGGCATTTAATTCAAGTGGTAAAGTTTTGATGTTCATAATTTTGATTGTGTTCAAGAGAAAACTACAGTTCATTGTTTGTTGTCAATTGTTTGTCAATTGTTAGAATATTATCAAGTATGAAAATGGTATGCATAGGCAGGCATGCCGGATTTAAAAACCCCGAATATGGGACAACGGCCTCTTTTCAAAAAACTCCATTCCGGGACATTCCACAGGACATTTTTTGCCAATATTTTAGCTAAAAACATAGCACGAAAGTATACCTCACTCACTGAAAATTATTCATCCAAATTTAATACATCACATGACCCCTCTCTCTCTCTCTCTCTCTCTCACCGTTCCTTTCCTCTATTCTGAATTAGACTTGAGAGTTGACGGAGAAAGAAATTCCAATACATAAAACATATATATTGTTATGCAACAAAATATATAGACGCAGATAGCCACTTTGTATCTGTATAGCAAAATGCCCAATCCCCATCCACCCACACCGTTTCTCTCTATTATTTCCAAATTCTGCATTTAATTCTGCCAAATTAATTTTGAACGCATATATAACAACACGAGAAGGATTTCAAAACATTTAAAATATTAATATATTTATCTTTCAAGCAAGATGTCCAGTAAGTACAGTTAAAGTGAAAGAGGATAAACACACTTGAATTTTTATTTTGATTGATATTCATAAAAAAATAACAAAAATCCTCAAGTCGTTCCCCGTTCGTTAGCAATAGGTAAAAATAAGACAACGATGTTTTACATGTACACATTTACTTACTTAAGTATATCTTGATGTTATACACATACCTATGAAACTGAAACTGTGTTTTCTATACACATATGAAACATTTTGTCTTCTTTCTTCTTGGGCACATTTAAAGTTAAACGAAGAAAGGCGAGCGTGGAAGTACTATCATTTATCCTGTACCGTAATGATGTTGATGTTGTATGTTGTATGTTTTACTAATCCTATATTTTCCATGTACATACATATACATAAAAGTACATTCACTTTTGAAGCCTATATGTATAGCCTACATCGTATTACGAGTATAAATATGGCATGTAATATTATGTGTTTATAGTTTATGTATAAGAGAAGGTAAAAAGTGTGTATAAGATAACTTAACCTTACCATTACCATATATTACACACACTGTACAATAATCAAGGTTATTTATGGTTTGGCCCTCAAACGTAAAGCAGTAAAATTAAATATAGTTAATATTTAAGCACGGTGTATACCTACACACATGTACACATTAGACTACACACATCGACAGCTCAAATATATAGAAAGAAAAACGTATCATTTGGATTCTATATACACAAAATTCCCCAACAAATCTCTCTCATTCTCCCCCCATACTATAAAGTTTGACTTTGATATCGCATCTCAAGTCAGGTTAGTAATTCTAATTCTCAATGCTAAATTACAATAATTGAATATTTCTCTTTTGATTTTTCCATTCCTTTTCATTGTGAATCAGAACTGTTTGGGTTTATTGTCGGTAAGTATTTTAATTTTAAAATCTAAATTAAGGTAAAATCAAAATAAATAAAGTGTATGTGACTTCATGGCATTTCATCATGGAATATTTGTAGTTTTGTAGAGTTGAAGGTAAAAGTCCTGTTTTGCTTGTGATATACTTGCCGACGCTCAACCGTTCAATTCTAGATTTTTGAAATATTGAAAAGTTTTCGAGAGATATTTATGAAAGTTAATTAAAACAATTAATTAGTGAGCCATATTGAACATAGTTTTAAAAAGGTAAATTGTGATTCGTGATTGTAATTAGTAATTAATCAACAACAGGTACGAATTAGAGTCATTTTGTGCTGGTACACAGAGCTACAGCTTTTGTAATTTAATTAAGTCATTTTGTATAATTAAATCCAAGACTGACTTTTGACTTGATGAACGTGAGAGTTCTAAAATAACATTTTAATTAACCTATTTAAATAAAGGCGTTTTAGATTATTATAGGTTTTTGTGTCCGAGTTTAATTTACAATTTTGTATTTGCTTTATTTTTATTTTTATTCCTTTCTAATTTCAAAAGGTAATAAGTCTCTTAGTGTTTTGTGTTTTGTGTGTGAAAGTGTAACGTGTTAAAATACTACATACTAGACATGTTGTCCAATAAATTAAGCATTTATAAATAATTCTATTTGTTTCATATCTATTTGTTTTAGAAAAATCAAAATGGGTAGCCGACCGTCACTTTTATTACGAGATGAAGAGTTAGCTGAAATTCAAAAGGACACTGGATGTAAGGAAATTAATATCTAATATGTATATATATTGATTATATTTATCATTTTGACTACCTATATAATATATAACGGTAATACATTCAACATGTTATCAAGATTTGAAAAGCAAATAATTATTGGTTTAATGTTCATTTGAATATTATATTTATAATATTATAGTTACAGCAAATCAGATTGAGCGTTTGTACAGTCGCTTCACAGCGCTGGACAAGACGACAACGGGAGCATTGAGTCGAGAAGATTTTCTGCGGATACCTGAGCTAGCAATAAATCCGTTGGGGGAAAGGATTGTCAACTCTTTTTTCCGTCATTGTGATGAGGACCGTGTCAATTTCCGTCAGTTTGTTCGTGTTCTTGCTCATTTCCGACCTCTAAAGAAGAATCGGGAAAATCGGTACAACTCTCGTGAAGGAAAATTGCAGTTTGCTTTCAAATTATACGATTTGGATGATGATGATCGAATTACCAGAGAAGAACTTATGGCTGTCCTTCAAATGATGGTTGGCGAGAATATTAGGTACGGAAATAAGACATTTTTTATGAGCAAGTACAAGCATTTGGTATTTTTTTTGTGTCACATAAAAGCTAAAACAATTATATCTCTTTAGTCACGATTTTCCTGCTATCAAGATATAGCTTATATGATGTATTATGTTTTCAACGTAGTTATTTACATAATAAAAATATGAAAAAGCCTGAGGGAACCAATTAAGTCTTGGATTTGTAATTTGATTGATTTTTTTAATGATATTTTTTATTTAGTGAGGAGCAACTCATGAGCATTGCTGAAAGGACAATTCTTGAAGCTGACAATGACGGTGATGGTATGATTAGCTTTGATGAGTTTAGCAAAGTTTTGGAACGGTCGGAAGTGGAACAAAAGATGTCCATTCGATTCCTCAACTAGAACCTTCCAACGTAATAATAATAATAACTTCCAGTGATTTACCACGCACCATTTTCTTATGATTACCAAAATATATATTCAAAAATATACTGATTAAGATTTTGTACTACGATTCTCTGGAGAAGTATATCAGAAAAGTAATTATCATTCATAAATATATAGGATCGTAAAAAATATATCTCAAGTCTTTATTACGTGTTTAGGACTTTAATACTTAATTATTGAATAGACTTAATTACTACATATTGTGTTGTGTACGGGTTTCACATAATTATTATCTGTATTTATGCGTATACATGTCCACTTTTATGCGTAAATAATTCCAGTATATATGTCCTACAAAGCCTCAACTTTTGCACAAGTATCTTGAAGTAGTCAAAATTTACCGAGAACCGTAAATACCGAATCGGAATCACGTCATAAAATTAAAATATCGTCTAATATTTCACTAGTATAACTAAAGTATAACTAAATAGCTTGCAAATTGATGTTGCTGTTATAATATGTTGACGTTGAATGTTGACATAAATTATAATACACAAATACAAATTTATATACTTACAAGGTTTTAAAACGAAATCATCATCAAAAATATAAATGATATTGTTATAGTATAGAAATTGATGAAAAAGACGTTAGAAATGTATAGGAAACTCGAAATATTATTAGATAAAATAATACAATGTAATACAACGCTGCATAGAACATAACTACAAAGGGAAATAGTTACTACGTCGCGACGCGTCGTCATCGCATGAAAATATTTATATGTACATAAATACATTATTTAACGTAAGTATTAGGCACTCACAACATTTGAACTATTTTTTTTCCGGAGATTTCTTTTGTCTTGCTTCTTTAATCGTATGTAAATAATTTTGTGTGTATGTATATCGTGAACTCTTTAATTAAATAGTTGTAATGAAGGGAAATCAAATATAAGATAAAAATATGATATTAAGTATGTTACAATAAATGATAAATATAATTACTGTTATCTGAACCTACCTATACATTTATTATACTGGGTAATTGTATTTACCTTAGGTAAATAAACATTCCCAAAGAATAACAATTATAATATTTATCTTGTTCAAAAAATACATATTTATTTCATTTGCATACACACCGTATGGATATCTAATGTACAAATAGGGAATTTACGTAAAAATATACGTATAGAAGAACGTTACTCGTTTTCACAAAGTACAATTACAAAACTACGCGTCAAGAAGTCTCCATTTCCGTTGTATGCAGTTAAAGATAAAAAATTCGTACCGAATGCAACTCAACCCCCTCCAACTGACTTGCATTATTTGGGTTGAAAACTATAATTAATAATTGCATGTGTGAAACAACAACGAAAATTAACGATAATTTCTCCAATCAATAAAATATAATTAAAAATTCTGACCACACAGCCGTTTGTTTTTTCTCTATTAATTATATAATTATAATATAATAGCTTCGATTGAGTGCTCGACTCCGTGCCCGAAATGCTGAAATTCAAGCCCTTGAAAAGAACAAATATGCAAATCCATCAACAATTAGTGGCAGAAGTAATTTGATATCCGATTGGATTTCCTTACCAAAAGAAGTAAGTCCATCAAACATTTAACTGACTCTCTTGACTCCCTAATAATTAATTAACAATGACATATGAAAGCATACTAAAATTATTTGTTTGAATATATAGATGCTGAAAATGATATTAAATCAAGTGACGGCGGAGGATTTGTTGACGTGTCGGGAAGTGAGTTCATTGTGGAGAGATTATGCCACAGAAGTTTTGCTGGACCGAAGAGCCTTCAATCTCACTTTCACTTTCAATCCGGAAGTCCCTTTGTCCTACAACTGGAAATCGTATGAGTCTCCTAGTCGATCCCTCTCCAGTTTGAACGAGCTCATCAAATCCTCCTCCAACTTCCCACTCAACCGATTCAGTTTCTTCCATGGGGATTTGAGCGATGTGAACGTTCAAAACTTTTTCTACCTCCACGGGAAAAAAATAAAGTCCCTCTGGTTGGATCTCCAATGTTGCGATGGGGAATCTCACACCAAAATCCGGACCGTCCGTAAAATCCTCCACAGTCAAACACCAAACTTGGAGAAATTCTACTTTGAAAATTTCCCAATACCATGGGCAAAAAGTAAAACCCGGCTTTTCCTTGAGAAAGAAACAAATCCTCCTCAACAGCTCCTCAAATTAAAAAGTCTGGCCTTCATCAATGATGTCACGGATGAAAAAGGACTGGAAATCCAACAAGACATTCTGAGAGCTGCGGCTCTCCTAGAGGAAATTTCCTACGTTGAAATCCCGCTGGTCGATCATTTAGTCCGTCTCAACAAAGTGACAGCAGTCAAAGACATCATTTTCGATCCGAATCCAAAGACAATGGAGTTCTACGAGAAATTCTCCAGGGCTTCACCCAAATTGAAAAGTGTGGCGTTTTTTATGGAGCAAATCTACCAATTCCCAGAATTGTGGCCCAGCATCACGAGTTTCCTCACCGAATTGTTCAAGTCCATTCAAGAGTCTCTCCAGGATTTTCATCTGTTTGGCCCCGTGGGGATCGGATTCCTACCGGATTTTAAACTACCCCAATTGACCCGCATCAGGAAATTCTATCTCTCGATTCGCTCTCCGCTAGTAAGAAATGGACAAGGAGTTGCCGCAGCAGCAGCTGCCTATATTAATAATAATAATAATAATAATAATAATAATTTCCCATCGGTACTCCCCGTGGATTTTTCCTTCACCAGACACTTCCCTGCTCTGACTCAAGTCACTTTGAATTGCCCTCAGTTGAGGAATGATCATGATCATGATGATCGTGAGGATTTATTCCCATTTTTGGACGGGGCTCGAGCTGAGAGTGTGAAGAAACTGGAGATATTCCGACTTTGTTCACCCAACTGGATGATGGAACTCCACCACGTTTTCCCAAATGTTCAAACTCTCTAGATGGTGGCTTTGGCAGATTTTCCGAGTGTGTCCAAGATTATTTGGAAATTTGAGCAAGTTCAAACACTTCGTCTTCAGTTGATTGTGGATGAGAGAAAACACCCGTTGAATTCGTATCCCTTCCTGGATTCAGCTTTTACGGGATTTTCCTGTGAAACTTGTGGCTATCTTCAAGCCTCCGACACTCAACCGGATCCGCCGAGAGTTCAGCCATCCATCTTAAATTTAACCAGTAAGTCTGTGTTTCCATAGTCAATTTTTGGATACATGAAAAAATCTCATTTAATTATGTTTTCCTTTGCCTGTGTGTTCTGTTATTAATTTCAGAATTGAGATTGTTGGAGATGGAATTTTACTGTCGGGAAAGTCTGAGTTTTTATCACATCCCCCGAAAATTGTTATCCACTGTGACCCGACAATTTGCATTTCAACTGATGCAAGACGTTCAAATCCGAATTTCTGCCCGATCCGAAAACAACTGTGAAGTCATGGAAAAAAGTAAGAAGCTCCTTTTTTTATACACATAGCATTTTGATTGGCTTTATGAATTTGAAAATTAATTTTTTTGTAGGCGATTTGTTACAACACAGAAATGATGGACGCTCTTGAATTTTGCAGCCATTAATAATGTGAAACTGTCGAGATTTGTACTGCCGGCTGATGTCTTTTTGATCTTAATTCCCAACAAAAGGACCGAAATTCTTGCCTCAACTATACATATGTCTGCGACGTTTTTACCCGTCAGAAATCCAAAATGGAATGGTTTTTCTTGGCCCGATCAGTTTTACGAGTCAAGTTTGAAAAGTTGTCTAGTTTATGTTAATTGTTTTTATTTTTATTATTTCTATATACGTTATGATTGCGAAACCTTATTGTTTCGGAGGATATTTTACAAAATCTGTGATTTTTGTGACATAAATAATTTAATTCAAGCGTAAATAAGTGGCAACGAATATAAAGCTTTAACCATGTAAATAAATAATTAACCAATCTCAATTGAGAAAATAAATCCAAACGTTTGTTTGTGTTGATGTAAACGTTTGTATTTAAAATGTAGATACTTTTACTTTTTCTATTCATTACCGTAATTATAGTATTTATAGAATTTGGCAGGAAATTGGCAATTGACAAAACACGCGTCGATGTACTTAACTTACTCAATAGAAAAAGGGAGGAAGGGATATTCGCATTCGCATTGGAAGTCAAAGCGCAAAAGCAGTAGCAAAAGTAGTATGTAAAACCGAAAGTTTTCCTCAACGTAAAGCGTAAATATGAATATACAAAACAATACATGCAAAGACACTCATTTGGGAAATTAAAGGCAAAACAAAGGCAAAACAAAGGCAACGAGGAGGCGACTCTTTGCAAATACAGATATGGGAGATGGAATATCAATAACCACAAGTGGACATTTATAGACAAGGCGAATCCCCGTCAGAATTGTAAATGAGTGTTTTCTGTTCGTGTGCGTTTTTTGCTCCACTCGGGCTGTGTGTTATCTAATGTGGGGAATTTCGAATAAACTGGAATAGGGAATTTCCATTATAGTTCATAGTTAACTCGGCTTTTGTACACGTCTGCATACACTTTTCCCGTATATATTTCACTTGTCAGCATTTGAATTGGGATTTCATATACACAAAATTCTTGGTGTGAATTCATTTCTTGTGTGGGATTCATATCAATTAAAGTATATTCAAACAGTTTTGAGCATTTTTATCTACCTACATATAATATATAATATTGTCCCAATTTAACTTGTACCTATATATTTGAAGACACACAACAAGTCTGGAACTGTCATTTGTCATCACAATGGAAAACCCGCATTTGGACCTGTATGAACAGATACAGAACCCACTTTTAATTGACTTGGTGAGTAAACAAACACTAACATAATTGTAATTGTATCTGTATTGTAAAGTAATTTAAAAAAATTCCAAACCAATTTATACAGATATATATACACATTTTTTTTTGTACAATAAAAAGATAAATAATTAAATATCGTACAAAATGCGGTTTTGAGGTGTTGGACGTGATTTTTCGTCATCTCTCGAAAGACTCGCTCGAATCCTGTCGTCTCGTCAGTCATCAATGGCTGGAAATCACCGACTCTTATTTTCAAAAAAGAAATCTCGAGACTCCCTCACTCGTGGATTTGCAAGACTCAGACATGCTCTTTGCTTTCCTCTCCACTTTCACCGGATGTCCAGACACGACGGCTTCCGCCCTCTGGTCCCGATTCCAACTCAATTTCTTCCAGCTCAACCCAAGGAATCGTACACTTTTCCTCAATATCTGCTCACACTCCATCAAAAGCATCACAATCTCACCCGGACTCGGTCCGGATATCACAAATCTTATAGCCACTCTCCTCCAGTCCACTCCACAGCTGGAAATCCTCGAGCTCCTCGAACTTCGCGCACTCATCACAAACCAACGTAGTCTTATGTGTATATATACATATCGTATCATATATAAATCCTATATAAATTTAATAGCAAAAATGAATTAAAAATGGATTTTTTTTGCCGTAATTTCTTTATTTAGTGAGTCAGTCGGTGAGTCGATATTTGAATATGGAACTCGGGACGAATCGAATTGCGGAATTTTTAAATTGGTTTCATCAACAACTTCCAGCTGAAACTCAAACAACTGAAAAACCAGCCCATTTCCCGAAACTCTGGAGTTTCAAAATCATTGTTCAGATTGAAGCGGACACGCTGGAGACGAGTCAACAGTTTTTCAGTGCCCTTTTCCATCTCATGCCCAAACTGACAAGCCTTCAAATTTCCTCATTAGACATGATGATCGAGAACTCGACAATTCCCGGTGTGATGGAGGCTTTGAGGGAGTCTCCATCGATTCTTAAACAACTCCAAACCCTCCGAATTGACGACATGGACAATTCCAGTCTCAACTCCCTCATTCAATTCACCACGGATTTCGGACTGCAACTCAAGAACTTGAGTTTACTCGCCATCATGAGTAATGTGGAGAAAAGTACACTCGAGTCTGTATTGAGATGTCAAGCAGGGAGTTTGGAGGAGCTTTCCCTGGGTGGGAAATACTGTCGAGGTTTGTGCGTTCCATTCACTCTGGATAATTTACGTTGGCCATTCTCAATGCCACAACTCCGAGAATTGAATTTCTTGGGCGGGTTCTCCATCGGCACTCATTTTGAGAACATGCAAGTGGTACCGTGGGAGAATCTGGACTATGCTCGACAACTTCCCTCCATTCAAACCCTCGGACTTTTCTATCTTACTAATTATTCGATGGATCTCCTCTGGCCTCTAACTATTGACGACGACATCCCTGCTGGAACTGGAATTCCAAATCCTCTCCAGCCTTCCCCCTCCTTGACTTTGACAAGCATTGATTTCACTGGGGGGGAAGAGCCGATGGAGGAGGGGAAACTTAGATTGTTGGGCCGGCTATTTCCGGCTGTGAAGACGTTTAGTGTGACGGTGGAGAAAAGTACGGTGGTCTCGGCTGTCTTTGACACTTGGCCACACTTGAAAATCCTCAGTTTCTGCTTCCCTCGAGCACTTCCACATCTTGACTCCAGTTTCACTGGGATCATCCCACATCACACAGCCGCCGCCGGCCAGAGTCCACCTGATGATGATGATGATGAGAAAGGACCCTCAATTCTCAATTTACATGGTCAGTTAACAATTTCATTTCCCCCCACCAGAATTGATCTTCATTTTTTATAAAATAAACTTTGTATCGTATCGTACATATAAAAGAAAATGATAGATTGTTTATAATTTTAAATTGATTGTGTGTGTTTTGGGGTGTATATCGTAGATTTGAGGGAACTCCACATCAAAATGGGGCGAACTATTCAAAGACATACTCAATGGGATGCAAGCTGGAATCATGATGATTTGAACGTTCTGCTCTCCGACGAAACTGCCCTACACGCATTTCGATTCATGACAAAACTGAGTCGGCTCACCATCAACCGGAGTGTTGTACGTTTTTTTTAGCATATCGTCTGCTAAGTTCACAAACGAACTATAATTATTTTCCTTAATTTCGTTGACCTGCTCCAAAGGTCAAAGGGCTGGAGATGGAG